>OOFE01028146.1:20008-33712 GCA_900323365.1 Monocentris japonica
ACTCCAACCCACCACCAGCCACCACAAATCACTGGGCCATCCCATATAATCCTCCACCAGCCAGTGCCGCACCATCAAACATCGAAACAAATTGTCCTTCCTCAAGTGCTCACCGCAGGGAAGATATAACACAAGGCCAGATAGCTAGTCAGGGCCGTGGGCTTGGATCTGTAGCAGCAGCAGCCACTTCGCAGCTCCCAGGAACAGGGCAATAACGTCTTGGCTGCTCTCAGCTCTCCTGCACTGTCCCTTGCAACCTTTTTGAAACTGATTTTAGAGGATAGCAATGGTACCACAGAGCCACTTGATGAGCAAAATGGGATTCTTTAGTTTCTCCTGCATGTTTTCTTCTCTTGTCCCTCACTTTCACTTTGTTTTATTACAACTCCACCGCAGTGGTTTGGGGTTAGATTAAGTACTGCAGGGTTTTCCAAACACCTCCTCTTTGGGATGGCAACAGGGTAGCAGCAGTGCAGCAAGTTTTAGTGTGTTGATGTGGGACGTTGGGTAATACAATACTCATTTTGGTGTTAGTGTGGTGAAAATGAGGCTTTGTTGTAAAGAGCAGCACTGAACTCATTCGCAGAGAATAAGCGGGGGAGAGTCAAGAAATGTAGGGACAAAGAATTTATTTACAATTCACCATGACTGTCATCATGGACAAGCATCAACAACCATCTGAAGTGCTGAATCGGCCTTTAATCACAGGGTGTCTATTTCAAAAGTCCAAATAGCATCTGTTTTCAAACAGATCTTAACCCTTTTTACAGCATCACGTTACATAACCTTTAAAGTTGCTCCGAGGAAACAAAGAGGATGTAAACTCAACTAACTGGAACACAAACACAGCCGCAGACAAGCTAGTTCAAGAGGGTCAATGGTGTGTCTCTAATGGGAGAGTTGGTTTTAGAGTACACAAGTACAATGACTGTGAACTGAGGTTAAGGGCAATGCCATAAATGTGTACACGTGGATTAGTTGGAAAAGGTAATATTTGTAAAGAAAAGAATATCAAAAAAAGTGAAAACTCTGGCGTGACTTACACAATCATTCAAAATGACCAATATAATGATCTAAAATAATGCAGTAAACCTTTGGAAAAAACAAATGTGGCTCCTGTATCCTGAGGATAAGGTAGGTCAACAACACTGGTCTCTGTCAATAAATAAATCTTCACAGAAGCCTGAAGGAGGTGGGCGTGTGTCAATGTACAAAATGGCTACAACTCAGTTCCCGTTACCTTCCTTGTCTAGACACCTTGAACATCCGCTACACTGAGATCTGAGATGTGTGTTGAGCAATGGACACCTTCACAAATATCAGCCCTGCATGCCCCCCTCCAACACACACACACACACACACAAACAGATCTCCATCTTTCTCTCTAAGCATTAGCTGGAAGTGGGCATGGTCAGGTTACTGATAAGAGCGAGGGCACAGCTGTATCTGGGAGATCTGAGAGATGCCGAGAGCCCTTGTGAAAAGGAAGCTAGACTTAAGCTGCTGTAGGGACTTATCTTAACAGTTCCCTATACCACCTACTGACAGATCCCGAGACTGTGTAAATTCCTCTGCCCTCTGAAATGGCTCTGGGCAGACAATGAGACGACACTTTGTGTATTGATGTGTACTATAACACAGAGAACAGAGGACATTTTACAAGGTATGTGGGAGACCAAGACAAACACAAGTTTCACGTGTTGTGAATTGTGTTTGAAAATGGTCACTCTTTGAAATAACTAAATAGAGCAGCTATATGATTTATGCCTTCTGTATATGAACTGGTGTATGAATCAACACAAAATCAACAGAAGAGATATGAATACGACTTGTTATTTATTTGTTGAATTTAACAACTATTTAGCTTGGATTCTACGGCATACAAAAAAGTCTCAAGCAGTAACAAGTGACGCATTTTAGGCAAAAATATACTGTTTAATTAGTGATACACGTGTCAAACTATCCTCCACAAAATTCCTGGAGGATGATTCAATGTGTAATGCGTGAGGAGCACCGGGGGTGGAAACATGGCCCAATGTTATTGTACAAATGACGGTGTATAAGTCACTCCTGAGATGGCTTTTGTGCTATTGGGAAGAGTTATTTATAACTTCAGAGCAGGGGGCATTCATCATCCAGGGTAGTGGTTCCCCTTCAAAGTTCTCCTTTTTATGATGTGCATTATTTCTCGTGCACACACATAAACAAAGCCAGGGCTGCCGGCACTGAATCAGCAGACTGTGTCACCGTGTGGCCCCTGGGTCAGGCCAGCTTTCTTGTGCCGCCAGTGCTTACATTAACATGTGAAAGGCTAAAGCTGTTCCAAATATTCCCTCTAAACATTTATCCTGCCTGGAACCGGCACGGAAAAATTCCAGGGACCGGGATGACTAGGGTGCAACAAGGGGAGTCGAACTGCTAATAACCCTGTGTCACGATAAACAAAAAATCAATAAATGTTAGACTAAACACATTGAATACCTTCAGAAATAAAAAATTCTCACAAAATTGCTGCGAAACTTGAAAAATAAAATCAATTCCACCTTCTCTCTCTCTCCATCTTCTCTCTGATACTGTAATGTTTTGTTTTCTTTTTTAATGAAATGCATTTATATATAGCTTTGCACAGCAGCCTGCAATATTTACTGTTTATTTCCAGCTTTGTGATTAAATGGGGTCAAAATAGGTTTCAAACATCTATTGCCAAGACAGCCGTCATCAGCAAAGTCAAGCCTGTCCATAATGTGGCAGGCAGGCAGGCACCAGGAGTCTGTGTTTACATTGGAAGTGCTTGGAAATGAGTTTCCCCACACTGGCCTCATTTGTCTTATCATTCTGTAAATGTGTTGCCCTGATGATGGAGGAACACTTTTAAAACATTCAAAAGGTATTTCTTTCTTTTTTCTCAACCGCCACGACATTCCCTCCACGCCTCTCTACATACAGTAGTAACTGCCGAGGAGCAGCCAAAGGTGAAGAAACAGCAGCTTGTAACTTGCAGGCATCCACACACCCAAGTTTAGCCACTGCACTGCTGCACATTTTTTAAATTAGTGAAGTGTTGGCGAAACATGAGGGAACATATACATCTTCAGAAGGGACACGTCGTATTCCCAGTCTGCTCATTCTGGTAACTTTTCCACACCGCGAGCCGAATCATCTGTCATTCACTCTAATTTAATCATCAGCCACTCTCATTCAATTATCCAATATAATATGCAAATGAGGCCAACAATGGCCCGCTCATGCTAATGATGTACATCAGAATAATTAAATTGGGTCGGGGGGGTGGAGGGGGACTGAACTATCATAAAATGGGGAGCAGATTCTTTAATTAAGGCTGCAAAAATTTTATTAGAATCTGTAATCTGCCCGTAAATTGTTGAATGGTGGCCACACACAGGAGGGACATTACTCTTATTGGAAAGCTCTCCCAGAAGACTCGCTGAGGGTGGGACCGAGGGACACGGCTGATATCAAGGGCAAATCCATCCTAAAACAGAATTCCTCTTTATTGTTCCAATGATCTTGGACTGTTCACTCACAAGCAAGTTGCCGCAGAAGACTGTGATCCATGATGTCATCAAGAGACACTTTTGGATCTGCTCAGTTGACAACGGATGGGGATAATGACAGCAGCCGGGGCATTTTTGATGTAGATTTGGGTCCATTTTTTTAGCAATACGATGAAATTAAACTCATTTGAATGTAAAATCTCAAACATTCTGAGTCTGCAAATTATTGTTAAAGGAGGTTTGGGCTCCATATGACATCTCAGATTTAAGTCTTGGTACTGTGGTTTCCTGGTTAAAGATAGTTTTTTGTTGTTAGAAATGTTGTTGATATGAATTGTATCAACAATGTGAATGCCGTTTTAAGGTAGATTTTCACTCAACAGTAAGTAGAACCAAATAATGACCAACCGTTGCACACTGCGTCCCCTGTGCCAAGGCGGCAGAGCATGCCTGGCAGCCAGTTAGACACAGAGAAACATCAGCCCTAATCCTCTCCTCTGCTACTGCATGCATGCAGGCACTGCTGCCTCTCTACAACAGACCAGCCATGTCCAGCAGCACTACACAAAACAGTCTGCCATGGGCCACACAATGGCCTACTCTGAAGACCAGCAGACAGCAAGCAGCAGGACCCGGCCCAAGGTGCTGAAGCCACTGAAATATTTACAGAGGCGTGTTTTGTTGCTTTTGTGCTGAGTGATTGAAGAGGGAGACCTCTGAGACAGTCCCCTTCCCCGCTGTTTATACTTTCTATCTGGCCTGTTGGTCAGCTTTAAAGAAGACACACTGACAAAACCCCCCAAAAACAAATCAAATAGTTGTGCAGCACAATGTGACGTCGCTAGTTCAGTATTCTTGACAAATTAAGAATTTACAGGTTTGATAGTATAATTTCAAAATGAGACGTTCATGATTTGAAAAACAAACACTCACTCTGAAATGAAGCATTCAAATTAAAGATGTCCTTAAAATGTTTATGCATGTCTGTGTTTTGCATTCGTGGTTTCATTGTGGAACAGAAATATGTGCGAGTAAAAGTTTGGATGTTTTGATTAAAAATAAAACACTGGAAGAGTTTGATTCCCATAAATCAAATATAATCCATCACATTCTGTGGAGACAGACAACACCTCTGCCCTCCACCCAGCCGTAACACCATGGTATATCCTGCCCTGGCCCAGACAGTATTTGTTAAACATGTCAGGGTGACAGAGCAGCAACGGGTCAGGAGCACCGCGGATGAAATCAAGAGTAAGTAAGAGGATGTAGGAGCGTGTAAACTGACACATGACACAATACACAGCAAAGACAATGCAGAATGTAAGTGATACAGTATCTTTTCCACTATCTGACCCCATTCTGATATAACCACAGCCTCAATCAATTTAATTACATTTCTCTACACTTGAATTTATCCCTAATTTGCAAGTTATTACTATTTGGGCTGGTTTACCAGACATGGATTAACCTCAGTCCTTGATCATTTTTCTTGATTGACAGAAACTTTGGACTAAGACTAGGCTTAGTTCATGGGCGTGAAAATTAGACATACAAAGAGTACAGTGAGCAAGTCTGAAACACACCAGACAGTGTAATGAACCTTTCTGTGTATGTCTAGGCTTGACCCTTTCTAGAGCCTTACTGAGTGTCTGTCTTATTGGCTGAAAGGAGAACATCAATTCTGGCATCTACCATTGCTTCACAATTTTTGTTGAATCTTAAGTACATGAGGAACACACAGAAAGAGTCCATGTAAGAAAGGACGCCTTTGCTCCAGAAGGCTTAAATCCAATCTGGTCTTTTTTATGTTTTGTAGACGATATGATCAGTGGGACTGTGGAGCCATTGGAGAATTTCATTGATTTGTCAGAGGAGAAAGCAGGCTCACCCTTTGCTGTGGGATATTTGCTTGCAGCTTGCAGAAAGGGTGAAAGTGGATGGCATCCCCCTTGTTGTAGATTATAAGGAAAATGTGCAGAGAATGAAGAATTACCATGTACGTATTGACCATCCTTCTTGTTACATATGAAGAGATTGTCAGCAGGAACGAGATGATTGTCAGAGCAAACATGGGGTAGTGCATTATTTGATATAGAGCAGGTAGTTGCAACCATGCCTTGTGGTTGGCTAAGGGGAAGTTTTACAGTGACGTTTTCTGTCCTGTCCTCAATACGCCATGAAATATATTTTCTGTTAACAATGGCTACTTTGCATTTTTGCAGACATGTAGCGCCTCATACAAAAGGTTTAACTGAAAAACTGAAGGGATTCAAAATGCATCATGTTTGGTATCCATTTGTGTCTTTCACAAAGCTTTAGTCATGAATAGGACACAAATTATCGTCAGCTATTTATACACACACGCTGCACTGACATGTCATGAATTGTCAACAACAGACTGTACAGACCCACACGTGTGCCTGCTTAATTAAACCCACATCACCCACATCTGATCAAGCTCCATACCTTAGAGTCTATTTTCTCAGCCTCTAGAAAAGTTAGATCTGACAGCAAGAACATGGGAGGAAGTCACAAACTTCACTACCCTCCCCTGAGAAGCTGGGAGATTTCTGCTATTGTCGGATGAAAACCTTTTATCTTCAAACAGGAGTTTTTCACAACAAAGCTTACTTTTTATACAGTTACAGCCGTAACGGTAGTTTTAAAAGGGTTCCACACGCCTGAGGGCTGTGAGACTGACTCTGTACAGAAAGGACTGTGTATACTTTCAATTCAAGCCAATAATGTTAAAACCAAAACTCGAGTGAAGAAGTTCATACATGAAAGCTTCAGACAGCTGGGCTAAGCTAGTCCACAAGCTATGTGATAAAGTCGGTCCTGCCTTGTCTGTCCCCATGATGGATTAGCTGGGGCCAAAGGTCACACCACGTTTACGCTCGCAGAGGAAACGTCCTTTCCTAATGACAGCTTAGAACCACAGTGAGAATACCTTTCCCAATTACCAGCACATCAGGTTGGACCACAAGGTGATGGGGCTAGTTTGTGAGCTGCCTGAATCATTGGGATGCATGCTAATGAGAATATGATGCACTTTGATGAATTAGTTGCTCTACACAGAAATGTGGGTGGTGTGTAGTAAATGTAGTTGTAGTGGTTGGATTAGCTGTGCAATGTACTCATGACTTCAATACCAGTGATGATAATGATCATTCTTAGGTTGGTTGTGATGATGGTGATGAATATGATGATGAAAAGAATAAGAATAAGAATAAGAATAAGAATAAGAATAAGAATAAGAATAAGAATAAGAATAAGAATAAGAATAAGAATAAGAATAAGAATAAAAATAAGAATAAGAATAAGAATAAGAATAAGAATAAGAATAAGAATAAGAATAAGAAGAATAAGAATAAGAATAAGTATATTGCATAATATGGACAAATAAATAATTTTAGTTGAATTATTAATATGAAAGAGGTATGTATGGTATGAGGTATTCAACTTTTTAATGTAAAATACTTCTACTGTAAAGCGAAATGTGTCTGGGCTAAAAAGAAAAAGAAACCACAGAAACAAGGTTTGAAAATGCCAAGCGACGCTTTATCTCAAAGACACAATGGGAAGACACGCAGGCAACATGTCACACATGTACACTGTGAGATGGATTGTGATGTGATACACTACACCACAAAGCTGATGAGCTAAAGGGATCTTCCTCTGGACAAGCCATAACCTTGTTTTTGCTCAACACAGAGTCCTGCAAGAGCCTTTGCAGCAGAGACTGAGACAAGAAAACTCATCTTCGCCTTTACTGTCTTAATGGAATGCCTCTAATACCTATTGGGGTGTGAAATTGCTCCTCTCCTCGATAAACTCCAAGGACTGCAAAGAAAGAACAATCAACTTTGTTTAGTATTAACAACATTTTTGAAATTATCGAATAACTAAGTAATGAAAAAATGATATTTGGCAACCACAGGACCTGCAGGATTAAGCAGGATTACTGGTCCTGTGGAATGGCAGTCCCACATCATTTAATGGTGTAACGTCCGCAAATCGGGACTCAAATGTATAATTTGCAGACTCCACAACGTGTAAAAATGACTGGCAGCTTGTCAGCGAAGCAAGAAAATGATGCAGAGATTTTAAAAGATCCAGTCCCAAGACCCAAGGTCCAGATGTCTGGAGTCCACATCATGAAAAGGAATCCTTGTTCCCAGATGAAAGGGGGGAATGCAACATACTGAAAAAGTGATGATTTGAATCAACATGATTATCTCTAATAAAGCAATCATGTAATTAGCCTCTATTCCACAGTTCAACCCAATAAATGCTAAAGTTGTCCACAGCAGATACACAAACAAACAGAAATTTTTCTGATCTCCCAGAGTGCCGCAACTTAAACCCTTTAAACCGATACATAATGAGTCAGCAAACATTTTCATTACAAATTTGGACCACTTTTCCCCCTAAATAGGAGAGCCAAACTTCCTCCTATAAATGCCAGGCACAGGTATCCCTTACTCCATGGCAAGCTAAGCACAGGATGGAGGCATGTATGCCAATACCTCCACAGTGTAAGGGCCTGATTGTGTGTGGGGTTGCCTGGTCACACTTAATGCTGTACTGAGATACCTGAGCATGGTTACGGCTATTGTACATCAGCCAACTCCTCTCCATGGCTCCCCTGTCCTCTGAAAACCAGTCAAGGGAAGAAGGAAGGCTTATTTTCACCTCCTCCCACTAAAATCAATGCATCTCTTGGACACCAGAGGGTCAAGGCTGTCAAATGGCACTAAAGAGACACCATTAGGTTTCCTAAAGGCCACAGGTTACTACTTGGTGTACTCATCTGAAACAGCACTAAAGACATGTGTGCCTCTGTGTTAAAAGTAAGTAGAAAGGATAGATACACGATGGGGCAAGGAAGACACATTTTTGAGCGAAGAACAATGAAGTGCAATCTCATCTCATCTCACCTCATCTCATCTCATCTCACCTCATCTCATCTCATCTCAACTCATCTCACCTCATCTCATCTCATCTCACCTCATCTCACCTCATCTCATCCTCATCTCAACTCATCTCACCTCATCTCATCTCATCTCATCTCACCTCACCTCATCTCATCTCATCTCATGTCATCGCATATCATCTAATCGTATCGAATCATATCTCATCTCATCTCATGTCATCGCATCTCATTCTATTTGCAAGATGAGAAGCAGGTTTGTGCCTGCTGTCAAGATGGCTGACTAACAATGAGGTTTTGAAAATACTCAACCAGAAATATCACTAACACTTACTGCCATCTCTTTGCCAGCGAACACAGCTAAAGCATTCCCAGACATAACCTCTCACATATTACCCATGACTACATAAGTTATATTCTCTGGCTACTGTGCTGTGTGGGGTTATGGTGGGACTGTGGAATTAATCAGGGGACTAACGGCGGGTTTCTCACACATATTCAGTGACAGGCATGCAGCCAATCAAACAGCTGGCTGTCATTATAGCGCAGCAGCTGGGCTGGACATGGGCACTGACGGCAATACACAGTGAGGGCCGACACTGACTGAAATCAGTCACGTAGATATAGAGATATGCCATGCTGCTGTAACAGGCTAATTTCTAAAAACTGTGAATCATTTTCAATGTAAACAAAAAATAATATTGACATCAACAATTTGGATCTATCAGTGATTTACTAACAAACTAAAATAAAAGGTTTTAAACAATCTGTTGCTGCTGCCAGAAACATAAAACACATAACTTTCTGTGCACTGATTTTTCTATGGAAAGACCTACCCAATACCGGACGTTTAGAACAGTAAATGCAGCAAATCTAAAAGTTTTCATGCAGTGGATATAGGTTGAATCACTATTGTGCTATATCATTCACCAATAGAGACTAGCACTATGGACATTTATTTAAATGAAAATGTTGCCAGATTATAACTTTTGTATGAATTGAAATTTGTGAATTGATTGTAAATCAAATCACTTTGTTGAGGCAAATTAACGTTGTTTCCTTGGCAACAATCAAATTCATAAAGACATGAAAGTTGAATCGATAGACATCCAGCCCAACAAAATTTATCACAGACACACTCATATCAGGTTGTGAAAGTGAGAGTTTATGTTGAGTGATTGAGAGGACAGCTTGTCTTCCTCATGTCTGTGTTCCTCCCAGATTACTATCATCACCTCTCCACCCCGATGGCTCAGGCAGCAGACCTCCAGAGCGGCGGATACCCCTACATAACCCAGATGGAAGCTCCATGACTCACATCACTACCTGAGTGAAAAAGCAGCAACTTGCACCTTTCACTGAACCAATGAAAAAAACTTTCACCAAATGACAGACATACTTTGACAAAAGCTGGGGACAGTGACAAAGTAGAACTTGATAGTGCAAAGGGAAATGGAAGGTACTCTGTCCCATTCTGATCTGGTTTGAAGTAATGCCAGCACAAGTTGTACTGGAAGAAGGCTGGAAAAAGGATGGAGAAGGGATTTAACTAGTCAAATGATCTTTCTTATATACTGTGCATCCATAAGTTAAATTTAGTTTTAATGTATTTCAACTTTGCACTCAACACAATTGCAAAAGCATATAGGAGAATATCAAAACCTTCCCTCTAAAACCCACAATAGCCCAGCTGAAACTAAATACACCAACATTTAAGGGGAAGCTCACCATGACTATGCATTTTTATGATATTGCAAATTTGTCTGCCAATGACAGGTCCAGAGAGCATTCCCACTCCTCCCACTGCATTACAAATCACTGGTAATTGGACTATTACCCTCTCACCATGTTTCCCTGAGTAGCGGTGGTTAGTGGGCCTCAGGAGGAGCCGGTGGAGGGATCCGTCTTACCTTGTCTGACTGGCTCAGGTATGTCGACCCTGGAGGGACTGCAACCCACCTTTCCTGATGTCCTGCAGAGAGAGCTGTCAATCACTAGACCTCCCAGTGTGTTAAAATTCTCCCAGTAAACTTTAGAGGCACATCATTGCTGCTAAAATCCCTCAGAACACCATTTCTTGCTCTCTCCCCTTCTCCAAGACAATCCCACTCCTCTTTCACGTCTTTGTTGGCACTGTCAGTCAGGACAGACTCTTCCATATACTGGTAATTACTATTTCAAACTTCTCTCAACTTCCACCACTCAGTGGGTCACCTGTCACTTGAACTTAAGCTTGTTGTTATGACATTCTCCCCCTCAGTCGTTTCACTAAGGCCATCTATTGTCAGTTTGTCAGTCTCAGAATGACTCTGGGCGCAACAGTTTAGAGTGCCTACACCTTCAATCACACAGTACTGCATATGAGGACTATAGGCCTACAGCGCTGCTGGAGCATTAAGGTTGAGCACCTTGCCATGTAGACAACATGCCCACTAGTACTTTTTTTTAGATACTGGTTGGCATACCCATAACAACTCTGAAATTTGTTATGAGTTTCATCTCTTTGGAGCATTTGTTTTCAGTTGACCTACACACTCAAAATACCTCTTGCATCTTGAACCTGGAGTAGCACATACTTGTTTTTTCTGTGAATTACTGTCATGATCTTCAAAAAAAGTGACTTTGACCTGAAACATTGAAATTGATTTTTCAATCATTCCTCAGAAGAAAAACAGACAGCGCCTGGGAGGTTCTCAGAATGAAGACATTTACAAGCTGAAATATCAATATCAATATAAAAACAGTGGTTGGTGGTGGACATTAGAGTGCATAGAGTGCCACCTACCTAATACTCTATCTGTCACTCTCCCTTTCTCTCACACTCTGTATTGATTCTCTTGGCTGAGTGACAGGCCTCATCTGTCCTGCATGTAGAGTTGTAGAGGTGCGATCTGTTCTTTTGTGTCCATTATATAGTAGAACTGCATATGCTCTCTTTTTTTCTTTTTACCACAAACAAACAGTGTCTCAAGTGAGTGGGTGCCAGAACTTGCACTCTCTGGTTGCTGTAAATTCAAAATAATTTGAATTTAAAATGATTGAAATGACTTCTCTCTAACAAAGATGTTTAAGTAAAGCTGACAGTTTATTGCAGCTGGCTTGCCAGTAGACAATGGCTACATCTTTATGATACCTAATAGTGTCAGTGAGCCCAGGGAGGCAAGCCAGCCATGATCACTAACACAACAGGGCACCACCAGAAGTCTCTGCCCTTGCCAACACCCAGTGAAAAGTGGCTCAATTAAAAGCCCTTCATACATATTAAACACTATCTATCAACAAGTTATTCATATAAATGATGTATCCGCTTGTAAGCATAGAGTATCAACAGCTAAATGTCCTCTGTAAATACAACTCAGTCATGGAAGCCTTGCTCTGCTGTAATTCCAGAGCTGGCTAGTTTTAAATGGGCATGGGGCCAGCGCAGCACTTCGCCATGCTAGCTAACGCACAGGCGGCAGTACTAATGTTTGGCTCATGCTAACGTGGTAAGCGATCAGTTTCGTCAGAGCAGGGAGAACCCTGGACAGAGCTGATTCATCTGTCACCAGGGTGAAGCAGGGCTGTTGAAAGACAGAGAACGCATGGAGGGGAAAATAAGACTGGCGAATTTATTCATAGTTACACTGAGAATTTGGTCATTTTCCATTTATGCAATGATAAAGCCTATCTAATTGCACTGTAAATACATTACGAACCGTTCAGTTATTACATAACAATGTGGTAATAGTATGACCACTGTAATAATTAGCCCTCCTGACAGAGATACAGTACAAATGTCAGCTTAAAACATGTCATAGAAATGTATTATTCAACAGAATGTGTTGAAAAGACACTTTTCAATGTTCAATCAGGATCCAAGAAAAGCTATCAATTTTTAAAGATAAGATTTAAATAGGCTATATTCCAAAGAAATAAAAAAATGCGTGTATTTCAAAAGCATTTTGTCCCTTATCAGAGGTGATTAGTCTCAGAGAGCATCCTGCAGCATTGTAGCATGAATAATAGCACATGTCGCTATATTATTCATCAGCTCTGGGCTAAAGTTGGTGGCCAGAAGTCACAGTGACAGATGCTTTCTGGTCGTGTGCCAAATGCAGGCAAGTGAGAAGTCTCGGAAGAATTTGCAGCAGGGTGTAAAGAAGCCCTGCAGGCCATGTTAGCCTGTTCAGATAACCACGGCTAAACACTGGGGCTAACTAGGAAACTTTTACTATCAGCAACCACTGGGTCCCCAGAATTAACCCTTGGGAGGCTCAGCAGGACAGTGATAACATTACAATGTGTGTGTGTGTGTGTGTGTGTGTGTGTGTTAATAGAGTGTGAGGGTGTGAAAGAGAGAGAAGGAAAGAAAGATAGAGTAATAAACTGACACAGAATGAGAACAGAAGTAAGAACAAGAAAGAGAGAAGGAGTGAGAAAGATAGAAGGTGGGTGCATGAGGGAAGGGTGGGGGGACTTAAATAATTTCAAATAGCCAAATGGTTGAGTTTTACATTTTTACATTCGATTTTCTGCGAGGTTCTTATAGTCAATATCTGGATAGACTAGAAGCGAGACAGTCAAAACTGTCTGCTTTGAGTTTTCTTAACATGTACCATATGTGTTGTATGTTTGTGAACGATTCTGACAAGTCTACATTGTTTAGTCTGCATGGTTCCGTTTACATGAAAATGTGACAAATTCAACATTACTGCTGTCTTTAGATCAACAGATAGGCTGTAGGAATAACACATTAATGCAACGTGCAAGAAATTAAGGCATCATAGAAAACAAATACACAGTATTTCTGAAATAAGTTCATCAACGTCTGTTCATTTTAAGAAGGGGTACCATGGAGGTGAATGCTGCCTCCTTTCAGGTACTAATATGTACCTTTTCAGACAAACTATTGTTATCATAGTATACATGGCTATACAAGCATTTGAATCAATTTTTATGCATTCTTAGGCTGACTTGGTAAATTTCTTCAGTGTTTTACAAAGGGGGGGGTGGGGGTCCGAAAGGCAATTCATGAAATCTTGAAATCAATAGTTTTTACCTGATTATTCTCCTATAGAGCTACTTTCATTCCTCTGCTCATACCGTAGTAGTGAAGGATTCATTTGCACCTCTGAATGCTGCACTAATTCCAGAAGCCCTGTGTTGAATTATTCATGCCAAGTACATAACTTTTCAATTAACTAATTGCCAGGCTCTGGAGATTAGTTAATTGAAAAGTTATGTACTTGGCATGAATAATTCAACACAGGGCTT
>OOFE01028149.1:2046-12524 GCA_900323365.1 Monocentris japonica
TGGCACCCTACAGTTTGTGTGTGTGTGTTACGAAAACGAGCCATACTACCCTGTAATACATTTTAGGACACTACCTACTATACAAGTACAAGTGTCCGCGCGTGAGCCGCATACCATCAAGATACTATGAGGGTCTAATTGGAAAGCGCCAATATCCAATGCTAACCGTCAAACAGTGAGATAAATTAGTAACGTGACACTTACTTCCCAATGACCTCGCACAGCTCGTACACATCTTCAAAGAGGATGTCGTCGTCCGCCATAGTCCGACCCCGGCTGGGGGAAAAATATTCCCAAAATATGCCTCCCAAACCTTATTATGTTCCTGAGCGGGGAGACAAAGGCCACAACCAGCTGACCGTTTGACAAAAATGACAGACGCACAGCACTTGTGTGCAACAACAGGAGGACAGTCACTGAAAAGAGTTGCAAAGAAGCGTTTCTAAATCCCAGTCGATCCCCCCCAAAAAACGATGCGTCGCTGTGGGTGAATCGGCACAAGGAGAGCTTAATAATCCTGTTTGGCAGTTGCCCGGTTCGGCCCCACCTTTCCCACAGCTTCCCGGTTTCGTACTCCCTTCACAAAAGCCAACCGTATAATTGTCAAACAACCATTATAGTAAACAACTCTGCTGGCGTGTGTCTGCCCGCAGCTCCTGTCAACAGCTCCGACTAGACTGGTAGTAACGTTGCGCGCACGGCAGATGAAATGCCCAAACAGACCAAGTGGGCAATATATCACGCTCGGGTTAGAGCACAGATCCAGGTGGGTTACGGTGATCTTCACATCCCGAAAAGCGGCGGGTTATACTTTCGTGTTTTCAGAAGTGCGCGCGCAGTCCTCCAGTCGTGCAACTGACGGGCGGTTTAAATCTCTCAAGGTACAATTCTCAAGCTTTGCTCTCTCTCGGTTTCTCTCTAGCTGTACAGTACTTTCCAATCGTTGCTTTAATTTTTTTGCTCTCTTTCCCCGTCGCTTCTGCGTTCTGCAGTTCAGCTCCAGAGAGCTTCCAGAAAACCAAGCTCCTCCTACATGGGAGTTATGAAACTGTTACACCGTGCTCCATTTTGGCTCCTAGCAATTTCCCAGTGATCTCCATTAAGGCCTATACGATTTGAGCCAAGATGACGGAGCGACGACGCCATGGAGGCTTTTCTCAAAGCGCAGTTTCCTCAACCACTTTTAATGGATAGAAGCGGAGTGGAGTTCCAACCCGGAAGCGAGGTCAAGGGAAAACCTTCTCACCATTGCCAGTAATGTTCAGACGCCCACTTTCCGTCGCCGACCAGTCAGTGTGTAAAACCTATAACATAATATAGTTGTTGTCATTGACATATATCTTCCTGTCGCTGTTGTCAGACAAGTGCACGAATATGAATAAGTGTTTTGATTCAGAGTCACAAAATCAGGAAATATGTTTCATCAAAAAGACAAAACGATAGTTAACGAGCTAATGACTGAGTTTTTGTCTGCTTTGTGTAGTCAATTATGAAAATGTCAGAGAGTTGCTTTGCACTTTTCTGCACTACATAGACAAATAACGTCTAGACATTGTGTGGGTGTAGGTCACGTCAGTGATGTTGTAAATAAAAGTTAGTAAGCTGATAATAGATAACTGTCTAACTTAGGCAATAGAAAGAGCTAGGCTCGCTGGTTCAGGATAGGGGAATCGCCACAGCGTCTGGTAAGGGAGGAGACAATGAATGACGAATGACGTAGTGGATGTGGGATTTATTGTGTCACCATTATCACACTGGCCAACATACTGATTTATTGTACTGGTGTAGCAAATAAACTACAAGATCCACCTCTACCAGTTATGCAATAACATAAGTGCATGGCTGTAATTATTACTATCTCTATTCTTTACCACCAAACATGGGGTTAACAGATAACAGTATATAAAAGCAGTCTCCTAACTTGCTCAGAAGTTGTTGTATATAGGCAACAATAGGAGGGCATATCTGGAACTTAGCCCCTCTAACTTTACTCAGATTCACACCTCCTCAAATAACGAAGGGCTTGGGCTCTTGCCCAAGGGCTGTAGACCTCCATATGCTGAAGGTGGCATTACATCACCTGGGAGCCCTCTATACACAAAAATCTTCAAAACCAGCCTGGGAAAATGTATGTTCGCATCACAATATGCAACCAACTTTCGTTAGCCATAGATGGCTAGTTAGCATTTTGGTGGTTTGAGACAAATGGATTTTAATGGTCATGACAGAAGACAAGATACGAAGATGTTGTATATATTTCCATTATGCAAGAACAGTTATGACAGTCTCTGCAGGAGGAGACAGAAATTTAAATTTGAACATTGGGGAGTCTCCTGGGAGCCTAATGAAGGAGATGGTTGGTTGGTTGGTTTAGGAGTGCCGACTCTTCAAGCACTTATCTGTGATGTTATCTGTCTTGGAGGCAACCTACTAGCTTATACTAATAACAGATTGATGGTGTGATATTTCTAGTCGGCCAAGGCAAAATATATTTGAATTGCCTGTAGTTTCAAAAATTTGAATGAGGTTCATTTATCTTGTCAGCCACCCTCTCCTCTCCTCTCCCCTCCTCTCCTCTCTTCTCCTCTCCTGCTCTACTGAGCTACTTGCATGGTATTTGGGGAAGGCAAAATGCGTAATCTGTGTTTAGTTTGTGTGTGGAGGGAGTATGCAGGTTCAAAAGTGGACATGCAAGATAAGATAATCCAAATGATAAATTGCATGCGCATGTGTGTGTGTGTGTGTGTGTGGGTGCACACTTTAAATAACCCGAACCTGTTCAAAGTACATTCAACTACTTGTACTACTCCTTTTGTCCAGGCCTGCCTCCCAACCAGCCAACCATTGTGATGATTGAAATCCAGTCTAGCATGTTAGAATGCTGACCTGTGGCTGTGGTTTTTGAGCTTTTCATATTTCATCATCAGGCCTGGATACCGTACTACTCTTGACTCCATGAGCCTTGACCCTCACAAGACCTGGCTCAATAAGTAAGATAATGCTCTCTCAAAATGAGAATATTATTGGTTAGGCTATTTTATGTAAAGGCAAGAGGACTTTTATTTCTTGTAGTTTTCTGAAAGAGAAGGAAATGCGAGTCTGCACTTAACGTCTAAAGAAAAGTATAAAGATGCAACCCACTTGAAGCAATATTTTGCTCTGGTAGAAGATTTACATTTTGCAGCTCACAGATCTCAGTAATCAGACAATATTGGAAGTTGACTATTCACACACCAATACTGGGGTATATTACATCCTAAACAGTACAACTGCTCTTAAGGGGTTTTACAGTGCTTTAACACTGCCTTGTGAAAACATAATACCGATTTTATTGAGAGAGGCATGTGTTGGGCTGTTGCAATAATATTCACACCTTAACAGCAGTACAGGAACACTCCCATATACGTAATGCTCAACAGCCAGTAGAGAAATGTCTTGAAAACTGAAATGATTTCACCCTGAATATCGTTTAGGCTGCTGGAGGTTGCACAAAGTATCATGATACTGAACAACTGTGAAATAACTCAGGTAGCCTGTTTCTTGTAATATTTCAAGAATGTATAGTTCACTGCCCCTTGAGCTGAATTTTCTTTGAAATTGGAACTTTCTTTCACAAACTGCTGTCCCCAAAATACTGTATACAGCCCAATACAGAGATAGTGTAGACATGCAGACACAACATACAGAAGCACAGTCTATTCATATTTCATGGACTCTGGTGGGCGAAATGCATTGCCAGTTGATTGCCCAATTAACACTGGGTGAATAATTAAGAAGAGTTAGTAAACCAAAGATGACGAGCTTGTTCTTTTATTTATGGTTTTTTAATAAAAAACCATAAAAGTAAAGTAGCTCAAGAGTAGATAGGTATTGTTTTCTCTCCCTGTAGCACAGACATGCTATATGTGGGGCATTTGACACCTCTAGGAAGTTCTTTCATCATGTGAGCTTGTGTGTGTGTGTGTGTGTGTGTGTATGTGTGTGTGTGTGTGCGAGAGAGAGAGATAGAGAGAGAGAGTGATGTTAGGAGCAGAAGACCATTTGGTTTAAGAATAAGAGAAATCAGGACATCAGAAAAAAATCTTATCTCTAACCAACACACCCCTCTAGACTCAGCCAGTGGTGTGTGTGTATGTGTGTGTGTGTGTGTGTGTGTGTGTGGTGTGATGCCAGATGTTCTTAGCCCCCTATCCCCAATCAGGAATCAAAACCAAAGCTGATGTACTATAGATTGCCTGTTTGTTGACCAAGGGCTATAGTGGTATTGTGTGTACACACACACACACACACACAACCTCATCCTGTGTTTTATCTCTGCAAAGTTCAAAGACATCTCAGGACATGACTACTGATTCCTTTGCAGGGTAGTGTGTGTGTGTGTGTGTGTGTGTGTGTGTGTGTGTGTCTGTGTGTGTGTGTGTGTGTGTGTGTGTGTGGAGTAACATCTTAATGAAACTACTATCCACCATTCTAATGCAACCTAGAAAGGTGCTACTGTCACCAAGAGCAGCCCCATTCATCAGCTTGGGCTTTCATTTGCCACATTTAGGAAGTTATGTTGCTCATCTCCCAAAGTAAAACCATGGTTACGTCATGGTTGGAGGTAATATAATATTGTGTATCAAAGAAAGCACACCGCTCTTAATGTCGCAGAAACGATTGTGATTGCAGTGCACAGCAAAACGACAAATTCTATTTTATTGTCACCTACACCTTTCACAAACAAGAGATTTTAACAATTTGATGGTTAGCATATGGGATGCTACAAGTCCCCCCAGTTATGACAGGGTGTGTCTTTATGTGAGTAACATATTAACTTTAGTTGTGTAACTAAAGGTATATTTGGAGAAAATCGCTCAGTGGTTGCCTTCAAAGGACAGCAGCTCAAAAAATGATGAGAACATGAGTGATGAGGTAAGTACAGAGAATAAAGAAATAAAGGGATAGTGTGTGATGTTGTGATTCCTTTGATGTAGGAGGAGGATGATCACAGACTATGTACAGAGTCTTCAAGGGTCCTGTGATCTCATGAATGTCATCAACCTCCTTAGAGGAGTCTGCTGAGGAGTCAGGGTGACTTGCCCTGATACAGGACCCTTTGGGAGTCTTTCATCATATGGCTGTTTACCTCTCCCATTGGGTCCTGTCCTGCTCCATTGACTTTTTACTCCACGAAAGTCAGCGAGCCCGATAACAAAACCAATACGTCGAATTTCACTTGCCTAAACAGATGTCCATAATCCTTCACTTGTCTACTTGCATGGCGGTGGGCGGCCCTACATCTCCTATGCACAAATACATTTTCGAAAACGCTAGAACCGAAAACGCCGTTTTCAAATTTACACAGCTTAATGTGGACTGAGGCAAACTCCTAAACACTTGTTCAAACATCATGCGTGGATGTTTAGTTTAGCTCCTTTAGAAACACTGCTTTATTTACCCTATAAACATCTCTGTAAACATGGGGGCGTGGGGGCTATCTCTGATGTGTGACTCACTCGATCCAGCTCCAACAAGCCCACCACTTTGCATCACAGTGGCAGATCATGGCGAACAATGCGTCTTAATGATATTTTCTGCTGGTTTTAGTTGAGTATTAAGTCTTGCCCCTGGCTGAGTCTAAAGCAAAACCTGTTTCATTTTTCAAGAGCAGAGTAAACTGAAGTTCCCCACTAGAAGGCTTTAGGAAAAGTATTGCATGTAGAGTGCATCATCCTTTTACTGGAGGAATCCATTTAGGAGCTGTTTGTATCTTTTCTATAATACTGCCCTGCAGTCTGTCTTGGATAACACATACTTCATACTTACCAACTGACAACCACATGCATCATTTTTTAATTCTTCGTTGTGTGTTCTTCGACATGGATTGGAAAACAGTAAGAATAATTTTACCTCCGCGAGGGCAGTTTTGGGGATTCGGTGCACACCCTTAATGTGGTCAGAGAGGAGAGCACTCAGGCTTGTGTAAAAAAAAGATTATTCCTGCATTGACTGGAGGTCTGTCAATGCAAAACGTGTGATCATCAGCGAGACGATGCTCTTCTACCCAGTTGAGACTAATTATATGCTATCATGTCTGTGCATCCCTGGGGCAAGCAAAAACACACACAAAGTGATCGTTAAATCTGCCTGGTCCAGCAAAGATGAGACCTGTCTTCACACAGACTAGTGTCTCTTCTCATGTTATTAACAGAGAGGAAATCAATGCTGGTTAACATGGGCTGGATCAATGGACAATGGCCCACAGGATGGATGAAGAATTTGGTCACTGGTAGGGCTGACAAAATTAATGAAAGCCAAGGTGTGTGTGAGTGTGTATGCGTGTAGACGCGGGTGTGTATTTGTATATGTGTGTGTGTGTGTGTGTGTGTGAGAGAGAGAGAGGAAGCTCATCTGTCTCGCTGACTGCAGCAGAGGTGCTGTCTGCAGAGTGCTTATCGGGAACAGGGCAAGCGGTGGGGAGGAGGAGAGAGGGGGCGAGAAGAGGAGACAGAGAGAGGAGGAGGTATGAGATGACTGGCAAATAGTGTGTCTGAGTTTAGAAAAGCTGTCTGTTTTGTACGTGCTCATGCCAAGTTCTATGTTGGAGTCCACAGGAAAAAAACATTTTCTCTCTGCCATTCCCCATAGACCTCACTGGTCCAATAACACTGTCACACAGCAATAGAAGCGGGTACATAAAGGTAGTATGGTGTGTGGGTATGTTTTTTGTGTCTTTGCCATTGCTTTTTGCCATCCATCTTTACGTCTATGTTTTGCAGGAGACTGGGACGGAATCAAGGTATTTTCCTTGGTCCTTTCTGTGATGGCTTTGTTCGGACTAATCTTCACCTTGCTCCACACCTATACATTTTGTTCCCAACCAGCGGGTATCTTGCCCTGAGGAGTTTTGGCTGGCCTGCTCCTCAAAGCCCTTTATCTCTCTATGGGGGGATAGCCGGGACCGACTAAAGGCCAGTGGAAGAGGCCTAATCTGGGCAGACACACCCCTACATGCCCTGCTTGGCACTGACACACTGGAGCAACTTACATAACTGGGATCTGCCATTACTTCCCAGAGAGAGAGCAGTGAGGAGAAAGAGGGCACCAGTCTCTGTGATTTTGTCTTTTTATGTATGTGTGTATGCGCACGTAAATGTGTGTGTGCAAATGTTTGTGTATCTATATTTGATTGGTTGATCTTTCTCTGCTGCACACATTCACATTACTCTTTAAACCCACTGAGACAATTACTGACATTTAACATTCATTGCTTTGGTGTGTGTGTGTTTTAAGTGCCACTGTGCTAAACTTCACCACCCATTGCAACACTCTAAAAATGATTGTGCTGCTTTGAAAAATAGCTCTTCTGTTTTTTGCTCAATTTCATCTGCCCTGCAGTGCTCTGTCCCCAGACAAGTGAGTTGAAAGGCACGCCGAAGGAATGTGTTGGACACATTTTTAATGGACTGTTGCTCCTGGCCGGAGAGGAAGGAGGAGAAGAGACAGTTATTCACTCTGTCCGTTCTTCCATGAAGACACGTCTGTGAAAAGCAGTTAGGAGAATGTTAAGGGGTTCAAGCCCAGTTTATTGGTGATCTAGCTGAAAACTAGCACACCTTTCATGTTCTTTATTCCATTATCTTTATTCGTCTCTGCCAAACTTTGGACTCTGATAACTCTTACATACTTTCAGGTAGCAACTCCATTCAAACCTTAAATTGTTCAGCTACTTTACGAGATGCGCAGATTCTATTATCAATTCAGTATATCTGATGGTGGTGCAATAACTACAAATCAAACAGTAAAACCTTTCAAAAGACTAGAACTCTGCAATGGTTGGTCCTGTACAATTTTGCCACTAGACAATTTTCTGCAATTTTGAATTTACTGAAAAAACTATTACAAACCAGAACCATCTTTGGACCTTGATCATTTTAATATAATAAATAGAGGGTGGAGCCTATCACCAAATGGGTCATTAATCCATCATAGTTTGTCTGATCATCATGAAACATAGTAAATATATTTAGAAGGCTTCAATAAGTTGCTAATAATAATAAATTGAAAAATATGAGGCACTAAAAAAGCCAAAAGTCTGTATCTCAGAATCTGGGCAACCACGTATTATGAAATTTGGTGTCTACACTCAAGAGCCAAGTTTTGGTCATACCGTAAAGGCAGGATGCGATTGGACTATCTGGGCATGGCCTAGAAAAACGTATTCTATTATCAGTCATCGTTCAATTTACCGTGAGATGGCAAGGCAAGGCAAGGCTTTTTTATTTATATAGCACATTTCATACACCAGGAAGATTCAACACATGTTAAAATACATTTGCAAATACCAGATTTAAACGGATTAAAGAAAGAAGTGCTTCACACTGAGGGACTCAAACCCTACTGAGTGAGACACAATACTCATGACACAGCTCATGTAACTGGTGGGACTCTAACCTAATCCACCCAATGGGCTTCATATAATAACACATCTTTTTTACACCTCTGTTTACATGTTACAATCTTTGTTATACAGATATTTCACCTATTCACATGGGCTCGAACTCTGGCCACTGCCACTTGTGGCTATATTTTCAATTGTGTTGTGGAGTCAAATCATCATTTCGGGAGAGGGAACTCAACCATGGCATGGAATCTTTGGCATGCACATGCAGTTAGGCATGTACACACATAGACACACACACATGCACACACATAAACACACACACTTCATTTGGTCTAATCTAAATGCAGTGATTGACTCTGAGATAATGTTGATTTTCATTAGAGGTTTAATGCTTTCACATCAACAAATAACAACACACAGTATCATGCTGCTTTGTCTTCTGGCCAGGCATACAAATGTGTAATGACTCATACTGAAAATGAATAGCAGCAAAGATGACAAACAAGACACAGAGAAAGATAGCGTTAGAGAGATAGACAGATGGACAGACAGCAAGATTGGGTTTGGGGAAAGGGGGACAGAAACAAAGGGAGACAGAGGATGGAGTGGGGATGACAGATATAGACACATAGATGAAGCATGTGCAATAAAAAAGAGAAAAAGATAAACAATGCAAGTGGAGATGCTCCTTTCATGTTGTAGGCAATGCAGTTGGTAATTGGATAAAGGTGGATGGTGCCCTGAGGAGGGGGAGAGAGGACTGAGATGTCCTTGTTACATCCCTGGGACTGGGCCTGTAAAATGGTAGTGTACACCTGGGATCACAATCGTTAAATGTAAGGTAATGAGGTGTGTGTGTGTGTGTGTGCGTGTGTGTGCATGTGTGTGTGTGCCTGCCATAGAAAGTGCATGTGTCTGTCTCTTTCCGCTTGCTTTTATGGATATGTATGCAATCCTAATTATTTTTTCAGGCAAACTCATATGTGCTTTCATCCACTAACATGTCACATTTGGCAGCAAAGCATCATGGGTTCCCCAGGTAATGCAGCTGCTTTATAATCAGACTGACAAGCTGTGATATGATGAGTCTTTAGGCAGCAGTCACATACTTAAGCCATAACCATTGCTTATGTAAATTGTACTTTAAATGCAGAAAACCTCTCTCATGATATATGCTATGCATGGTGGCCACTGTTGCAGAAGTCAAAGTCCCCCACCCTCCATCTGGTTTTCAATTACATTGCAGGATTCCCCTTGGAGTTCCCCTTGGAGGGGAAGCATGGAGCAATAGTAATAGTACAGCACCACCGCAGCAAGCATGTAAAAAGTGAGACTTGATGATGGACAGCCTTGAGACCCCAGCCTTGAGAGTGCCAAAAATCCACCACAAAACATGAAAGAACAGCTACTGGCAATGTATCTTGCATATCTAGGCCCACCTGTTGTTTGGTGGTGTGTTTTTCTTATTCCCACGGATTCTAGCACAGCTACAATGGCGTTTAACAGAAGTTTCTTAAATCTAAAACATAACAAATAGGTTTAGAATCAAAGAGCAAGGACTTCCTTCTAGACCCATCACCAATCATAGCGGGAGAAAATCCATCAGAGAAGAGGCAGAGAGGCAGAGATACACATTTCTCCAATTTCTCCAAATCCAACGCAGTCACAATGTGTTTTGAGTAAGGTGTGCGACTGGAAAAACTCTCACCTTCTTCTTCTTACTATCTGCATCACTATCACTCTCCCCACCTACATGCATAACCCATGGAACAAGTTCAGGCATGTTGTCTGGGGGTTAACAAAAGGCATTCTGGGAAATGTAGGAAATCACTGACTGAGATAGATATAGATGAGGCAGGTTGAAGGAAATTGGGTACAACAAAAAGGTAAATTACAACACTTCATCACAAGATAACTCATGCATTGAACATCATAGATTGCTGATATACAACAGTGTAACAGTACCAGAGGGTGGATTTTCCCTTTTAAGTCTTGAAGTTGCTGGTCCAAGTGTGTGGAATCTAATGTGTGTAGTGTGAAAGGAGAGTTGGGGTGTGTTCTTTCTGTGTTAGCATGCTAAACGAAGCGACGG
>OOFE01028151.1:0-14144 GCA_900323365.1 Monocentris japonica
TGAAAGGGGACGAGCCTGCCGCATTCAGCCAGACTATTGGCCCGAACTGTAATGATTGACAGCGGGGATCCGTGATGATGACTCGCGGAATTCTCATCTCTCCGCTCGTCCCTTTCGTACGCCTATATAACTGACTCCGCCCCCTGACGTTGTCTCTCTCTCTTTCTCTCGCTCTCTCTCTGAGAAGCACGTCACTGAACGATGTCTGTATTCGAGGACACCTTGACAGCCTCCCACAGCATCATCATCATCATCATCATCTCTCTCTTTCTCTCCCTCTCTCTCTCTGACACACACACACAAACACACACGCTTATTTCTTCACAGACATACCCAGTACACTAGGGGTACAATGTGGTGTAACAAGGTCGCTTCTTGTGATAAATTATGAAGTCCTCGTGAATCTAAATGAAGATAGCCTTGCGCCTACTGGAAAGAGACTTTAGACGCGCGTGGGCTGGCGGGTGCTGTCACTCTCTGTGGTGCTGAAGCTCGTGGTGCTGAAAGGACAGTTCCACGCGCGCCTGCAGAAACCGTAGGCACACAAAGACCCGATTAAATGATCCTATTGAATTGAACGGATGAGGTCAAGTGAAATCACATTTGTTGTTACCCATTGTTTCTCTAGAATAAAGTAATTATAATATTGTTAAACTATTCCAGTTGGAATTTAGAGTGTCTGTGGTACTCATCTGTAAATTAGTTATAGGATTACTCTTTCTCTTTATACCGTGACCATTACACTCTGGAGGCGAGACAGACGTTGTCACGCAGTGCCTCGGGATATATATCTCCTTTGCATTAACCTTACTGGAACAGTTCGTTTTTGAATGAACACGATTGTACTGGAACATTCAATAAAATCCATGGCAATAGAAAAAGCCTCGTAAAAGCTATATTTCGTCTTTACCAGCTCACATGCAATTTCAATCAATAAAATTAGATTGCGTTCCACAGAAATGGAATCACTGTCGTGTTTAATCCAATGACCTGTGTAAAGTAGTTTTTCTGTGCAATTCCCTCAGGAAAAGTCAAATCTTTTTCTCACTGATCTTAAACACGACCAGCAGAGGGCGACATGATGACTTCCGCTCCCCCATACGGGAGGCCGCTATGGCAGAGTCTGACCAATGAGCTTTCAGAACACTGGAGGGGTGGGTGGGGCCAGACAAAACCCAAACATGGCGGCGTCCTTAGATGATGATTTAGAGTTGGATAACCAGGATTATTATTCTCTACTCAATGTCAGAAGAGAGGTATGGTTTATTCTGTATTTCCACCGAAACCGAAGGGTGATGGACCTTTCGCCTTGACTATCAGCTCGACTGAAAGCGAGAATCTGGTTAGCGAAGCAGCCGCCGGTCGGTGCATCATCTTTCAACTGAATAACGGTCTCCTCGCCATCCTCTGAGGATGAGACCGGGTGATGCTACAGGGACAACAGCAAGCAGGACATTTCATCAGTTACTTTGCGTTAATTTAAACTGTGTCAAATGGTTGTCGGCACACATATGCAGTCTGTATCGAAGTAGCACCTTCATAAATCTCAGTATCCAGTTAGACTTGACAAACCTGACATTTCTTCATTTTGGCCATTTACCTGACTTTAACCAAATAGCTAGTTAGCTTGTTAAAGAGACACGCAGCATCTAACGTTACTCCAATAGGGGATTTTAATTGTTGTCACACGTTTAGTTCCATCCTACTCGCTTTATTTTCACTTGTACACGTGCATTGAAAGGAAAGGCTTTGCCTGCTTTGAGAAATCACAGATCTGATATAACTTTGTTGGTGGCTTGTGCCAAGTGTGTGACTTTAACATCAGGTCTGTTAATGTAGCAAGGTTTTTTCAGTGAAGCTTCTTTGTCCTCTCTCTGTCACAGGCCACTCAGGAGGAGCTGAAGGCGTCCTACCGGAGGCTGTGTATGCTCTATCATCCTGACAAGCATCGAGACCCTGAGCTGAAAAGACAGGCCGAACAACTCTTCAACCAGGTGCACCAGGCTTATGAAGGTAAAGGGACACATACACAGACACACACAAATATAAATTACGTTAAAACAGACTACACAGATATTCTCGTCTTTCCCCTCAGTGTTGAGTGATCCTCAGTCAAGGGCCATCTATGACATCTTTGGGAAGAAAGGGCTGGAGGTGGAGGGCTGGGAGGTATGTATGGTATATGACACAAGTGCCAGTTGGCTTTCCATCAGTTGGCTTTCCATCAGTTGGCTTTCCATCAGTTGGCTGGATTGACCACGTCATGCATACTTACATGTCTCCACCACAATCCTATGGTGATGATCGCTGTGTAGGTGGTGGAGAGGAAGAGAACTCCAGCAGAAATTCGTGAGGAGTATGAAAGGCTACAGAGAGAGAGAGAAGAGAGGAGACTGCAGCAAAGAACTAACCCTAAGGTTTTACACAGACCACACACACACACACACACACTTCAGTCCTGAGTACTTCCATCATATTTCTATATTAAGAAATTGGTTGGCTACTGCTGTTAGACATGTTATTAAATCAATCTCATTCAGAGGAACTTTGGTTGGTTGGACTTTGGTTTGATTTCCACATTCATTTCATTACACCCCTTACCCTTTTCATTCCTATCCTCTGTCACCATTTCCAGTGTTGCCCCAGTGTTTTTTAACTTGCAACTAAAGACAGTTGCTATTTCACCTTTTGTTTTTGCTTTCCCTGCAACTTCAGTTGATTTCTCTGCAGAAATAAAAAAAGATATTCACCGATCGCCCAAGCGGTGCAAAATGAAAATACACACACCCATAAAGGAACGATGTTCAGATGTGGAACCAAAGCACCTGAAAACCGTTCCTTTATGGATGTGTGTATTTTCAACACCACGGATGCTGCGCAGCCTCGCTTCATGTGGAATAGAAGTAACTGAAAACCACTCTGCTTCTGCGGCGGTAAAAATCTTGCGGTGCCGCCACAGAATGCATTACAGTGGAAACACTGCCTTCTCTGCCGTTCTTCACCAATCACTCCCTCTGTATTTAGGGCACCATCAGTGTTGGTGTGGATGCAACTGACCTATTTGACCGCTATGAAGAGGACTTTGAGGAGATGCCAGGGGGAGGCTTCCCTCATATTGAAATCAACAAGATGCACATCTCCCAGTCCATAGAGGTACACGTACACACTCACACACAACACACACACTCACTTAGCATCCTCTGTTTTATAATTTGTTAGGCTAAAACTTTCCTGTCTTTCTTCAGGCTCCTTTAACGAACACAGACACAGCGGTGCTGTCTGGTTCCCTCTCTACGCACAATGGGAACGGAGGGGGCAATATTAACATGACTGTACGCAGAGTTATGTCAGCCAAGGGCTGGGGAGAGGTACACACACACTACAACAAAGCACATCATGCAATATATAAAGCGCCACATAGTATTTCTGCAATCACTTTCATAGACTTTCTTCTGTGTATTTGTTTGTGTGTTTTTCTCTGCAGGTGGAGTTTGGTGCTGGAGACATATTGGGACCTCTCTTCGGGCTGAAAGTGTTTCGGAACCTGACGCCACGGTGGTAAGATCCAGCTCTGTAATATGAGCAACAATAATGGTAATCCTATAAACCACATTGTCAAGACTCAACCATCAATCTGGGCCACTCATCCTGTCATCTCTCTCTATATATGTTTTCCCTCCTTTCTGTTTCTTTCTCCCTCTTTTATTTTCTCCCCTCTCTCTCTCACCTCTCTGTCCAGCTTCTTGACAGCCCAGTGCGGTATGCAGTTCTCGCCTCGTGGTCTGCGGCCTAGTTGCTCTCTGATGACGGCGCGCCACCTTGACCAGAACACCATGGGCTATCTTCAGTGGCGCTGGGGGCCCAACAGTGCCATGACCACCAGTCTAGTCCGAGACACCAAGACCAGCCACTTCACTCTAGCTCTGCAGGTACACACAACCAGGAGCACAAACACATGCAAGCAGGCAGGCAGACAGACAGACAGGCAGTGCAGGAAGGCACACTCACACACATCCACTTGCTGTTATTATGGGAATTATGGTTTGCAATTGAAATTTGAGGTGCATAACACTGAGTTCTGCTTTTCAACTCTTTGTATCTGTTTCCTTTTTCTCTTGTCTTGCCCCCCCCCACTCCCTCCCTTCAGCTGGGTGTGCCTCACTCCTACCTGATGATGAGCTACCAGTACAAGTTCCAGGATGAGGACCAGACCAAGGTTAAAGGCTCTGTGAAGTATGTCTGTCTGCTGGAGCTATTTCCAAGGACTGTAGCACAGTAGAACCTTGTTTATTTGAACCCACGGGTCTACCAGTTGGGCATAGCGAGCAAAAATTTGGCAGTGGGAAAATATATTCTATTGATTGTAATTGTCTAACTGATGGAGTTCCCTTGTAAGTGACTTAAGGCATTTGAACTGGAAATAGTATTGTATAAAGCAATTAAAAATGTGAGATACAGAACTGTTAACTTCGAGCTGCACTTCAGAGTTAACAGATAAAGATGTTGATTTTGAATTATTGTACATTTGATCTCATTTGATCTCTCATATAACCTCCCTTCTTGAAGGATAGTACTGTACACTCCCTCCCATTCTGTCGTTGTTTTCGGTGGCTGCCTTGCTCCCTCTCTCTAACGTTCTCTGTCCTCCTGTGTCTCCCTTTTCTTGCTCCCTGGCTGCCAGGACGGGCTTTTTTGGTACAGTGGTGGAATATGGAGCAGAGAGGAAGATCAGCCAACACAGTGTCCTGTCAGCCACTGTCAGCATCGGCGTCCCCCAGGGAGTCACACTCAAGATCAGGTACTCTACAACCCAAAATATGTGCTCGCTATTCTGTGGATCTTTATTTTAGGCATGATTAACTGTGTTTTTGTGCAGGTTGGTGCGTGCCAGCCAGACATACCTGTTTCCAGTCCACCTGACTGACCAGCTGCTGCCCAGCGCGGTTTTCTATGCCACTGTGGGACCCCTGCTGGTCTACATGGCTGTCCACAGACTGATCATCATCCCATATACACGAGCACAGAAAAAACAGTCAGTACATCTCATGTCCTCGTAACCTCCTATTCTAAACCTAACACTCATCCTAGTTTTCAGTGCCAAAATAAAAGGCACTGTTCAGGCTGAGTTTAACAGTGATTGAAGCGTGCCTTACCAATTAGAGAACCGTGCTGTTAACCTGTCAAATGTTCTTCTTAACCCATGTGGCTATTCTAACCCTATGTTTTTGAAGGTGTGCTCAGTTGTCACCAACCCATCAGTGTAAGGCAACCCCAGATGTAGACAGAAACGTAAAAGTGACGGCATGGTTAACACTGTAGTGATTCAGGCCATGGCAACTTTGATGGCTCACACATACACTGCCGTTGTGGCGAGCCTCCATAGTAAAAAGCTGTAGGTTATTGTTGATGTCTGTTTTGTCTGTCTCTGTGTTTCCTAGAGAGTTGGAGCTGCAGAGGAAGAGCTCCGCAACAGACATCGCCAAGAAGAAACAGGAGGCAGAGTCAGCTGTGAGTACACACACACACACACACACATAGTTCTTCACTGTATGTAGGATCAGTGATCATTGCTCCTAGGTTTAGCTCTCCTCACCACATATGAAAACACATTCTCCGTTTCTTTCTCCACCCCTCCTACTTCTCTCCCTCTGCTCCTTTGCAGGTTCTGCTGATGCAGGAGTCTGTGAGGAGAATCATAGAAGGGGAAGAATCAAAAATGGGTGAATGAAAACACACACACACACACACAAACAACAAAGTGGAAAACTGGGAACGTTTTCCAGTTTGCATACAGTCAAAAAATGCGGGAGGGATTCATGTATTGACATGGTTCATTTTCCCCTCGTCACATCGGTCACCTGAACTGTACTTAAAACCCTCTGATATTCTGCACGTTGCTCAAGGTCCAGGCTACTCTCTGTTTTAAATGGTCAAGTTACCATTTATGAACACAACACGTTAGATGAAAACAAGGCTGATCATGACAAGCTCTTCTTTGTATGTTATTGTCTAGGTCTGATCATCCTGAATGCATGGTATGGGAAGTTTGTGACAGACACCAGCCAGAAGCAGGAGAGAGCCCAGGTCATCGATGTCACTGTCCCTCTGCAGTGCCTGGTCAAGGACTCCAAACTCATCCTTGCTGAAGCCTCTAAGGTGTGTATGCGTGCACACGCATGTGTGTGTTTGTGTATCTGAAAATGTGCATGCATACTAACTGAGGTTTGCTTTTCTGTGTGTAGGCAGGATTGCCTGGGTTTTACGACCCCTGTGTAGGAGAGGAGAAGAGTCTCAAATTACTGTACCAGTTCAGAGGGGTCATGCACCAAGTCCTCTCTGCAGATACCGAGCCCCTACGGATACCCAAGCAATGTTAGTATGCAGACACTGTACCCAAGACCCAGTATACACTATTCTCAGTCACCATGTTAATATGGCAGCAGCATGACCTGTGCTTTCCATCTTATCTTGAAGTTCTGTCTTTTTTGTCTTGTCAGCTCACAGAATTCAGTCTGAGTCCTAGGATCCCACTGCTGTTGGATCACCAGAGGACAAGCGAAGACACAGATAGACAAAACAGACTTTCTGTACACAGAAGGATGTAGGAATGGAGGGAGACAGCAAAAAAAGACTCTTCCTCTGCTCTGCTCCTCCTCTGTCATGGTATTAGTGAATCCATTTTTGAGTCCCTCCACTCTTCCCTTTCCTGTGAGCCACCTCCCAAGTTCAAGAGAATATAGGAGCCAGCTCTGAGTTTTTAGGTTTTACCCTTTGTATCTGTTGTCCACTACCACAGACAGGGCTGCTCAAATGTCTGCTGGAGACTGGATATTGGCCCTGAACATAGTCTCTGTACACACTACACAAAGGGACTGATATTCACTACCGATGTGGTAACCATTCCTACCGAAGATGAGCTGAATTATGAGATGTTTCTTGACATTTGTTATGTCAAGTGGTCAACAGTGTAAACAAGTGAGTTGTGCTGTAATTGTACCCCATAACAATTCAGTTTTTGTCCGGTATGCATATCATCCTGGTAGTTATGAATCTAACGGTATGCTAACTTACCAATAATGACACTAACTCATGCTAATGTTTAGGTTATGGTACAACTATGCATGATCATGCCTCAGTATCCCTGAGGGCTAGCCAGCACCTCCTTGCCATTTGGCAAGGTCACCTAAAGGACTGAGGGATGCCTATATATCTCATGTTTTTATTTTGTTTGTTGACCTGTCTCGACCTAATTTATTATGCCTTGGAGTGACATGTCTGCTGCTCATCCCAAAACTGAAGATATACACTGGGGTCCAAAAGTCTCGAGTCCACTACCAAGAACTTTTTTGTTTCGTCATTTATCAAAAACTAATGCAGAATTCACACTGTGTATTAGGAGCATACATGTGTTCATATTTGAATGAAATATATGTTGTGACAACATTTTGAGAAAACCAAATACCAAATGGTCTCAAGATATTCAGATGTATTTCAATTTCATACGAGCATTTCTCAAAGATCTAAACATTTTGGTTTGTATCAGTTCTAAATAATGTATTCTTGAATAAGAAGTATCACCTAAATAAAGAAATGGTATTAGCTTTTGATAAATGATGAAAACAAACAGTTCTTGGTAGTGGACTCAGACTTTCGGACCTCACTGTATCTGCTGGGGGGGGGGGATGGTATGTATGCTACAGTGAAGGATAGAAACTTATATGGAGGGCCTGTGTTTGCTGCTAAAGCAGTCATTGTGACCAGTAACCTGTCACTGGGACTGACATGAGCCACACTGGGACCATTTTACTGATCATGGCACATTCACAGGCTACGCTTAGTTGTTTGAATTTGTTCATGTCATTGAATTACTATGTTAGTTTGTGCCATATCTTTATATTTGATCATATTGTTGTTTGTCCCTTTTGATTATTTAAAGTTATGAACTGAACTGTTTATGCCACATTACTTTTCATATATGGTAACATAACTGGTAATTGGCATCTTTGTCATCGTTTGTGTGATTGTTTTTGTAGGTGATAATTTCACACTCCGTAGTTTCACCTCTGCTTTAGCCATTTTATCAGTACCAAGTTAACCAAGAGAAACTAATTAATCTTACGATGCACTTTCTGTTGAGGTATAGGCAGGTGTTGTAGAGGACAGGGGTCCCAGAACCTTTTCAGATTAAGGGCCCCCAAATAGATGTGCATTAGGGCCATGAACCCCCATGTCATCAGATTTTGTCCCTTAAACCCCCATCTGTGATTTGGGTTGGTAGTTATGATTTAGTCCAGAATTGCATAACTGTTTATATGTTAGGTGGAATGATAACCAGAGTGGGGAGAGCAAAAGATAGAATGTATAACAATGACATTGGGAACATTGGGTGAAACAGTGAAATTGAAGTATTCCTCATTTTGCTAGGGACCCAGTCAAGGACCCCTGGGAAGCCCCAACCCACACTTTGGCAATTACTGTTGTAGAATAGGATTGGAATTTTATTGGATGTCGTCACCTTTTGCACAAAGTATATTTTTTAAATCTCTAAGAGGCTAGCTATCTGTCAACAAAGTGGTGCTGTAAACCTGTGATTCAAGCTCTACACATGGCTTTTGGCAGAGCTCCATAGGCTGCATTTCAGCTGTAGGAACTAGTCCAGTTGACTTTATGCTGCAGCCTCTCCTTTGATTACTCCTGGTTTGATCCTGATCTGTAGTCAGATAAGTTCACTATTACAGCAGCCATCCTGCACTGATCCTATTTGTGGGATTTGTCTGATCTCGTTTGCTCCTTGTGTGCTGGTAAGTATTTTGACAAGTCATTGGTCAACTCTGCTCTGGTGCCACCATGAGGCCAGCAGAAGGACTGCTCCCCCTGTTACATTCCTGGCCCATGATCCAAACCGACCCAACTGTGTATAAGTAATGCGTGAGGAGCCTGTGTTCTCCTTTGTCCTGTAAAGATGTTGCAATAAAGATGAGCAAATCAGATGTAGTGTTTGATTTCAACAGCATTCTACAAGGGCCAGCCACCTTGGAAAAAAATGTACTCTGATGTTTTGACAAACAATTAAAGCCATTGGTTAAAATCGTAACTCTTTATTTACAATAGTTTACAATAGTTTCACAGAAACAGTTTGCACCACAGTACAGACAACACTTTCTCAATAAGGGGATAGGACAACCCAGGATCAGAACATAAAAGCTGTATCACAATGAGCATTGTTACATTAATTACATTGATGTCTCAAGACATGAGCTTAAATTAAGAATTTGAGCCTGAAGAGGTCTTCAGACATCCAAAGCGCTCTTCCAGGCATGTTTCAAGATATAAATGTCTTGATACACCGCAAAATCTCAAAACATGGGTGATTGCTGGGTATGAACCAGTTAACCAGCATTTCTAAATACCAGGAAACATGAGTGCAGAAATAAGCTTTCCATTTTAAACTCTTGAAAAGTCAAATCTCTAAAAATCACATTCACTGAGTGTTAGTTGCCCTGGTCAAATCATTGATCCTGCATTGTAAAATCCCATCCTCGACAAGCATTCAATGGTTGTGTGTCTAAAATCTGTCACTTTTCATATGTGACCTATGGCTTTTATATCATCAGAAACAACATGTAGCCTAAACAAACAGGCTGAACAGCAGATGACACATGAATAACAAAGCTTAAAATCTTTAGACCAAATTGCAGTTTTAGGAAAGAAAGTGCCCTGAAAAATCAACCGTTTCCATTAAACCCGCTGATCATGTGAGTAATTGAATACTGCTGTGAAAACTGTAGCAAGAGGTGATTAGAGGCCAAGACCCGTTATCCTGACCCTTCAGAGATTAACAATATAAATTGACTATGCTCACAGTACTTTGCTGACATCCTTTCCTCTATCTTACAAAGACTTTACTGAGAAACCATGGATCTAGAGTAGACAACTCAGCAGCACATGCATTGCCAACATATACACAATGATACAATTTTCACCAACCAAACACACACTCACATGCATAATTTCACCCAGTCCCAGAGTTTTGTTAACATCATTATTCCAGTCAACTGTATACATAACCCTTTTGAACATAGCCTTTTCCATTGAAGTTGGTGCTTAAACAGGACGGCCAAACAAGTTCCCTTCGAACAAAAAGTTCTATCCATGAACAATAGCACTGCACAACCCTGTGCTGAAATGCAGCAAAATCAGGCTGACTGGAGCAAACAGAAATCACCCTTTCTGAAAACCAGTTAACTGCAATTTCATCAATATTTGGTTCTTGCCAACATGTTTTTGTTTTTTTGATTGTGAAAGAACAAGATTTTTAATTGTGAAATAACTTGTCAAAAAGAATCCCATAAAAATAAAAAGTAGGGCCCAGATAAATGCAATGTGTGTAAAAGCTCCATTGCTGGACGAGTAACATTTTAATTCAGAGGAGTAGTGGTGGCAGGAAGACAGCTAGTGAACTAGAAGGCAAAGAGACAAGCGCTCACTTCAGTTGTGCTGGCTTACAGCCTCGATATTATTTCACAATGTCTTAGATAACAAAACAGAACAACATAGATGAATCAGATGCTGACTCTAGTCTCTTATCTTACATCTTTGTTCTATGGGGTTATACCACAGCTTAATACTATAGCACCATCTGAAGCAATGAATAAAAGAGCTTAAGTCATTTTCTCATTCTCTACTTGAGAAATTAAATCCAGTTTAGACAGAAAGACATGCCTTCCCCTATGATAGAAAGGTCAGATGGATTACAAAAAGAAGAAGAAACAAAAGTGCAAACCGGCTTTCCTACAAATCCCAGCATGCACCATAGTGGGTGGCAGTTGTCAGGGTATTCTCTATGGCAGTTCAAATGTTTCCAGTGTTCACAAGACACCAAGTCCCAACAGTAGCGGCTTGCTACTATGCTAATGCCATATACAGACAGACTTCCATTCAGTGATTGTCTTACGCACAGAGTCTGTAGGGAAGCAGAAACAAACCTTAGTAAATCTAAAAAAAAGCTTTCAAAAGTTGTCAAATGGGATAGTGTTTTGGGATGGGTCCACCAAAATGTTTGTAGAAAATGTAGGTCCAGGGCTGGCCACGTAGCACATGGGACGTAGGGTGCAGGACTTGGATTTGGGGGAGGGGTCCAGCAGGTGGGAGTAAACAGGAGTGGACGGGGTCAGAGTTCAGGGTTTGGCCTGGGGTCAGTCTAGCAGATGTTTGCGAGGGCCCATGCGGGAACGGTGGGAGCGGCGAGCATCTGGGGTTCCGTGTGTCTCTCGGCAGCTTTGGCACATATATGTCTCTGGGACATGGCTCTTGCGGATCTTTGCACACGACAGGTGGATCCAGGTGTGACACTTATTACACTCAATCATGGCCCGGCCCGCGAAAGGCTTCATACAGAAGCATGTCACCAGGTCCCATGAGTCGTCATCTGAGGAGACAGGAGCGGGCGCACACTGAGCATTCACTCTGGTCAACAGTAAAACATTTACCGTAACATATACATCAATATGAGACTGAACTGCCACTGGATAATTAACCTTACCAGAGTCTACCATGATGTCCTCGTCCTCTCCTGATCCATCCTCGTCTCGGAACACCACCTGTTTCCCCTGGCGGAACACCGTCCTGTTCCCAGAAAAGCTGTCCACCTTCTCCACCTTCACCGCCCCTTCTTCTAGGTCTGGCTCTTCCCAGCATGGATGCTCCTCCTTGGGCTCCTGCTTACAAGGCGAAGTGCTAGGCATATGCTGCGGCTGGGGAGGGTGGAGAGGAATGGTGATATCATCATCAGGCTCTTCTTTGATTGTTCGGCCACCAAGAGAGGGGGGACTCTGTAGCTCTGGGACTGTTGAGCAGGCCTGCTGCACGGCGCTTTGCTCACTTGCCTGGTTCTCCCTTTCCTTTCTCCTCTTCTTCTTCTTTAGTTTGTCAGCTTTCCTATGATCATCTGAGTGCAGGGTGGTGATTGTGTGCTGCAGAGGAGCAAATATACATGTCACAGATCATGGCAAAATTGTGGTTTGTTCTGATTTTAGGGGTTGAAGGTTCAATGTATACTGCTTATAGTTTAAAAAAAAAAACATCAACTCACATCTTTCTTAGTGTGGCTTGATAATGTGGCCCCTGGCTGTGGACGTTTCCTGGGCCTGTCCTGGGGGGCTTTGGGAGGGCGCTGGGGGCAGGAGGACGGGGGCCCAGGGGTCCAGCCATCACTGTCAGCTGTGCTGCCTGTACTGTTGGGGGGGCTGGAGCTGCTGCGCAGTGGAGAGTCCTGCAGAAACAGATGGAAAGTTAGGGGGAGGGAAAGCTGTTCATAAGCAGCTTACTCCATCCAAAATGCCTGTGACAATTCTAGTGTCCCATCACAAACCTAACCCAAGGCTCAGTCAGCAGCAACAATAAGAGATGACCATATTCTGTAATATTCTATATTACAAATCCATGCATTGTCTTGTACCACAGATTATAATGTTATACTGTACTAGCTGAGAGTTCTTTGAATCAGTGCATCAGATAAAGCCCCAAACTAAGACATTTTGGCTATCTTTGGATCATGGACAAATTCTTTGATCATGAGCAATGATCAGCAGTTGGATTGTTCAGTGGGATGGTTGACTGATTAGGTGACTTTGCATTGAATTCTAGGCTCCAGGCTGATAAGAGAGTTGTACGTAGGTCCAATCACACAATTCTGAATGGGCTTGAGACACCCTGAGCCAGACAAATAGATACGACAGGAAATGTAGCCTTCTGATTGGTAAGGGCTGCCAAAATGGTACACTTCAAAGACTGATGCTAACACAGGCATGAGCTCTCCTCATTTAGACCACACAGTAAAGGCCTCCCTCTATTCATTCCCTTAACGGCTCCCTGCTCACTTGTCTGACATCACGCCTTCTGTTAACCTGCTTCAGCACAATTATTATAGAATGGTTCCTGACACTTTTTACTGGTGGCACCACTGGCATCAACATTTTGGTTTGGAGACAGCTTGACACAGTAATGTTGTCTACTGAAATATGCTGCCAGTTGAAATTAATATTATTGTGCCTAGACTGTGCCATTGTGTTGTATCAATTGGATAAACATAGATCTGTTGCGCTACAATAGGTGTTGAAGTAGGATGCATAAGGCAACTCCATTCACATCCTCTTTACACAACATTTTGGTTTGCCATTAGTCAGTGCTGAAGCCTTAAACCATCTCAAATCATGAAGTGAATTCTCATTTTTTCCAAAGATCTACCCCACACAACCAAAACAGAGTTGGTCTGCCTTACAACAGAAATGAAAAACTTATTTCAGCACAAACTAACTGACACTAGCTAATGGTAGGCCACAATAATGTGATCTGTAAGAAAGGAGGAAATGAGCAACTATAAATTTGAGTAACTGGCTGTTTTACCTTAGTCATCAACACATTGTCCTGTCTGTCTAAGACTTACTTCTGGATTAGGCTTCAGGCCTAGTACTATTGCATAGTACATTTGTTTGTATTTTATAAAGCAACATATAGCCTCAATCAGAAATTGGCTTTGTTTTTAACAGCTTTAAAAACAGAACACAGAACCTAATTTTAGTATTTCTTATGGAATCAAAATTTCTTGGCTGGGTTCAAGTATAACAAATGCGATGCATGGTCACACTTCGGAGCCATGCATGGTAAAGCAGGAAGGGGGGCCTAAATGGAACTGGGTCTATGATGGGTGGACAGTGGGATCAGGCCAACTTGCCCTAAAACAGAGGGCTGGGGGAACAGCTCTCCAGGAAGGACAGACAGCAGCCCTGTGGGCAAGGTCATGGCAACACAACACACCAGACAGGAGGCCATGCAGCATTCAGTGTTACAGTCACAACTTAATCATGTTGACAAAGAGGCAAATTATTCATGCCAAATTATGTTTAGCACCATGTGGATTAACTGGTATAATCTGGCTGTATGAAAGAATAAAATGAGGATAGTTCTAAAAAGGACAAAAAGACCAGTTGAAAACAACAAAATAGTCCCAGATCTTATTGTTTAGCTATCTCCCTTCCATGCTCCAGACAAGTCGCCTTTTAACCTGTCTAATGAAGTTTTCCCTGAAATACACAACATTGACATTCTGTCTTTCTCAATTTATTTTCTGCATTAGTCTGGGGGGG
>OOFE01028152.1:0-15114 GCA_900323365.1 Monocentris japonica
CCCCCCCCCCCCCCCCAACCTTCCTACTGGGCACCCAGGACTATCTACAGCATCAGTCACTTTTAAAACCTGCTGCTGTTATGTTATGGATTACTCTGAACCGTTCTTTTCTTTTTGCAGTGTGATGCAACTCTTGTCTAAGAAATCAAATAGGCTGAACATACTGTTGTTGAACTTAAGATGAGAGATGGGAACCAATCATCCTCTGTACACAGTTCTTGTAATTGGTAGTCCTACTAGAAAATCTTATCAAATATGACTTCTTACCTTTTCTATTTTATTCTAAAATATGACTCTTGGTAAATCAAGACATCAGGATCCAACAGTATGAGGTAGAACCACAGGATGTCACCAAATCCACATGTTATTATGTTTATTATCAGTGGACCAGCTTCCCGAACCAAGGAAGAAAAAATCTTTATGACAAATGGAGATGATATATGCTGATATCCATAATATAGTTTAAAAATGAAGCGTATTATCTGTATAAACGCTCAAACAAGCATTTCATGACTTCAAAAAGTCAGGCTGCCATACACTGGCAGCAGCTGTGGCGTGTAAATTAGATATTTTATCTGAAGATGCACACTGGCAGATAAATGTGGCTCCAGAATTTCCCCCCGGGGATCAATAAAGTATCTATCTAAAATGTTAAAAGATAAGTAAGTTTGATGTGAACAAAGTTGCTGAATGGTTTTAAAATACACAATTGATCCAAAGTTATTAGAGTTGTGACCTGAGGACACTTTGCTGTGACCCTGTGTGTTCATGCCTGAATCCCCCGTTTGCCTGAAATTGGCTTTTCAGTGATGTTGGCTGTAGTATTTGCTGTGGGCGTGGCCAGCGGTGAGCAGGTTGTGGCTATCAAGGTGAGGCTAGTGGCCACAGAGCAGGAAGCCACAGCAACAGTGGAGGAAAGCAGGAGGAAAAGAAAGGAAACGTTCAGAAACACAGCGAACACGAGTGTTGATTTTATATCTCAGTCTGCTGCTTCAACGCCTGCGGCGGCTTAACATGCTGGTTACCTCAGCCTCAGGATAGACGCTGCTTCAAGGTACACAGCTCATCAAGATGAGTGACAAGTGTTGGGGCGGGACTAACTATAAACTTCCTTCCTCAAGGTGAAAAGTTGCATATTGTAGTTTTAAATTGTTTGATCAATAAACATAAGATGGTCAGAAATACACCAAAAGCTTTCACTCTGTTTGGTCCCCTTTGGTGTGCCAAGGTTATTCAGCACTACTGAGTTGGATGATACACCTTTAACATGGGACTTACATTGAAACTCTATGGCTTCCTTACGTCTAATGCAATGTCATAAATGAACATTATCAATCATCTTCAGCTCAACCTTCACTTCACTTCCACCAAGCTTCACTTCCATTTCACAAACCAGGAGAACTGCTGCTGAGGAACTGACAATATATATATAATATATGTTATATATAATATATCAACAATTATCAAAAAATAAATGTTCTCCATGAGTTTTATTGTCATGCATTTACACTCATAGTTTTATTCATTTTCATTTCATGTCATATAACCTATAGACTACTTGCAGTGTTTTCTTCCACCAGTAACGCTATCAGACTTTAAAGTGTTGAAATAATCATGTACATACAGGGTTATTTATGTTGCTAAACATCCCGTTATCCATGGGAAGTCCAAGGTCAGCATACAAATGTGTTAGAAAGAGGCTCAGTTGTAATTGTCATCTTCTATTTTTCACGTCACAATTTCAGTAACTTCAGTAACCCTGTGAGAAAAAAAGGGTTGAATAATATTGTACAGTTGTCCAAGTGATCTGAGGGAGAATGTGCCTCCTCCACAGAAAACAAGTCCAGTCCTGATCCGTGATATGAGCGCCACTATCTGTCCAGTCCTTGTCATTACAAGGCACCAAAAACATTTTTTACTGGTGTCATACATACGCACCAGCAACATTTAATCATGGTAGTTTTTATGGTTCATATCTCAAAAATGATCTGTGTGAAGGAACCATGGTCCTACCAGGAGCCAATACAAAGACTGCTCTTTGCAATACAAAAGTACTCCCTAACCATCCAACTTACAATATGGCTGTGATTTGTAAACACAAATGAAAGAGGAAATCCACTCTAAAACAGAAATCACTTATTGATGTTATTTCTATGATCTGGACCTCCAGCATCACTCCATTCAAACCTCTAACCTCTCAGAAAGCGTTTCAAAAAGTGACACCTGATTATTTCCACCAATCACAATCCCTGTTAAAACGAGGCTCAGGTGTGCCAGGGCGGGGCCAGTCAGCTGTGTTTTCTCACAAGACTTGTTTGGGGGGGGTTAAAGTAGGGATTTGTAAAAGTGGTGCAGTCTAGTCCAAAGCTGGAAACAAGAGAGCCAAGAGTTTCATGTTGATGTCATCAAGAGACAAAGAGAGTTGTTCCACTGGCAGTGAATGAGTGATTGGCTTTGTGGACTTGGTGACAGCACCCCGGGGGATTCACAGACGTAGATGCATCGCTTGTAAAAGCTTCAACCAAGTCCACAAAGTCAGCCTCCAATTCGCTGTCAGAGGAGAAACCTCATTTTCTCAGACATGATGTACACATTAGAAGACTTGAATTCTAACTTTGAGTTTAAAAATAATTGAACTCTTCATATTGACCAAAGAGGAATAGACTCTTCAATGTGTATTTCAGTGTATTCTCCTTCTTCTTCTTGTTTTTCTTATTATTATTATTATCATTGGTGAGATGAAAGAAACTTTTAGAGGAATTAGAAGAAAAGGTCAATTCTCATTTTAAATCTGTAGATTGTAGACTTATGTCTTCTGAATCAGTGAGGTTACTTTTACAAAGAAATATAATGAAGTCCCCATAGACATTTATACAATATTTTAATCTGCCTCATCGCCACTATACAATATCTTATTGTATAGTCAGCCACTTCTGTCCAGGAGGTCTAGAAAACACACAAGCTCTGACATTCCTATCATAAATTAAATGATTCCTGCTGAGGAGAACAAAGTCGGACTATCAAAACCTTCTGTCATGGTGGCTACCAAAATTGGGGACTGGGACTCCCAGGGGTCCTGGAGAGGGTCCCCAGCAAAAAAAAAAAAGAGGCGTCACTCTCCTCACTGTTACCTCCCCACCTACAGCGTAGACCATGATATAATTCTATAATAAATCATGACCATCAACAAAATATGATGCTTGGATGGGGTTACTTGCTTGGGACAAATCTCATCAAATGGGGGGCCCTGGCCTAATGCATATCTATTTTAGGAGGGGGGGTCCTTGAGATGGAAAATTGTGTGTTCAAGTGCTGGTGGGAAGCTCCGACATTCGGGAGGTCCAAGTCGGCTGCTTTTTGTCGGGAAACCAAACCTACAAACAACATGGCTGTTCCCTAACATGCCGACTTAACAAACGTAATTCAAACAATGATTAGTTGTGATGTTAGTCTGGCTAACTGATAAAATGGCATATGATGCTAAGATGTTAGCAGCCGACTTGGAAGTGCCGGATGTCGGACCTTCCCATCAGCACGTGAACGCAAAATATAGCCTGAGCGGAAGTTGTGGAATTCTGGACAAGACCAACGGTCACGTGAGTCACGTGACGGCCGAATCCTCCGACTGTCAGCTGATAAAACTCGGTCGTTGTCGAGAACAAACCAAACTGCCCAGTCATTGTGTTGTTGTTGTTTGTCCATGTCGTTTTAGCTAGCAGAATAAGCTGCAAAATGAGGATTTTATACCTGTTTCTTCTTGCGGCACTGGCCCTGACGAACGACGCTCTTGTTCGGTAAGAAACAATAACGTTACATACAGGGAGTTTGAGTTAACGTTAACACTTCACCAGGCCAATGTCAACTAACGCTAGCTAATCTTTACGCGAGCATAACGTCTGGCACTGAAACCTAAACTGTTCATATAAGGCGGAATTTGAGACCGTCAACTAACAGCTAAGTTAGCTAAGTTGTTCTCGTGATTTACCGTCAGCGCTAACGTTGTTTTGTTTGAGCTAACGTTAGCTAGTTTAAATTACACCCCATGACCTCCGGGGAAAACAAGTTAAAACGCTAGCGAACGTGTTTGGCCAGTTTGGTCTGCACTGTCTACGCTCTCTGCATTCCAGTGGAAGTCAGTTAACATTAGTTACAGTCTGTCCCAGCCAGGCCTGCTATGTTGACCTTTTTGATATCTTCATTTTGAGCTAAGAGAGGTAAGTTATCTCTGTCTGGGTTTTCTGGCGAGGTACAGGTAGTTCAGTAAGTGGGCACACTGAGATCCCAGCCGTCATTGTTAACAGTGAGGACGCGCTGGCTGTGACCCCAGCATCCCATTCAGGTCAATTGTGTTTTGGTTGAAATGTGAGTTCTCGTTATATGACCCAGAGAAAGAGGTGGTTCTCCTCTACACATGCACACATGCTCGACCACACTACTGAGGGTGTCCATGCTGGGACCAATAACAGGAGCCAGTCGTGTCATGCATATTGCTGAGGATGGCTAACTTAGCTAATTTAAGGCCTTTGTGATCTACTGTGATGGGACTCCAAGCATTATTGGGCAAGACTGGTAAATGTATAAGAGGAGCAAAGTAAAAAAACAAGGGAGAGGCCTACGCCACGCCTCAGCCATGGCTGCAAAGTCAACTGTTGCTTCCCTGCAGCACTCAGGGAAACACCCAAGCCAATCAAATCACAGCCAGTGCCGCCTGTTGACTTTTCCTGACATGTTAAAAAATACTAATGAAGTATTGCTTTCAATTAGGTTTGTTTTGGCAAATGGAAGTTTTGGTTGCAGCTTTCACTGCCTCAGTCATAATTCCCATTTTTGTCTTATTGTCCAAGTGTACAGATAAGGATGCTGCAAGTAGGACACATTTTTATCAACATGGCCACCAATTGCTGTCATATATTAGCAACGAACTGCCCTAAATCCAAATGAATTGTCTCACTTTTTTCATTTCTTCCCCACCAGAATTCCTTTAAAGAAATTCCGTTCCATTAGACGCGAGCTGACAGACTCGGGGAGAAGAGCAGAGGAGCTTTGGGCCGACAAGCACTCCCTTAAGTACAACTTTGGCTTTCCCTCCAGTAATGCACCCACTCCAGAAACCCTGAAGAACTACCTTGACGTAAGCATCGCCATTGCCCCACTCACCAAACCATTGACCTGTGGACCCTTAAGTCTTACCTTTCCCTAATGCACCGTTCAGAAGCTACAAGCCAAACTGCAGGAGAGCTGCAACAAAGGTTCTCTTGTGTGGTGACCGCCTTGGCCTTTTCCTGTTAATCCTCCCAGCTGAATGGGAAATTGGACTTGCCAGTCAAGCCCAACAAACCCCCTGCACACACAGCTTTTAGACTGGCTGATTCATCCTGATTCACCTAATATCAGCTCTAGGGGGTGAATATGTTAGGGCACTGTCATTGGGATAGAAGAGGAACATTTACCGTATGATGGCTGACTCAGTGTGAGAGTGTGAGCGCCTGATCTGTAAGCTTCTTGAGCCTCATCAGCTGACATGAGGTTCACACCATGTTTGCTCTCTGTTCTACTTTAAAAATGAAGGAAGTTGCCTCTTAAGTAATGGTATCAAGTAAAGATTGTAAGTGAGGAAAAGGACGTTAAAAATAACTGCATTTTTGACTCCGATGAGTGACTTGAGCCTTCGGATAGACTTCTGTCAAACCATTTCTAATGGGTTGGGGGTCAGTTTCTTTGGTGTTTTTACATAAAATGAATGAAGTATAAAGGCCAACAGGAGGTGAGCACCTACAATGCTAGTGTGGAAAAATTACACAACTGTGAAATGGAAAACTAATGTTTAATTGCGGTATCAGCCTTTTAAAGAACTTGACTCGTGAGTCCTACGGCTTCACACAAACATCTCCTAATGTAAGCCGTCGTGATCTGGGGTTAACTGACTCCAGACTCCGCTCATAGTAAGGCCACATAGGCTAGAAGATTACAAAGACATACAGCTGCTGAATAGTATCTGTAAGGATAAAAAAAAAAGAGGAAAGGAGGCCTGGATGACTTGGCTAGAATACCCACAGTGTTCAGCAATGAGTACTTGCACAAGACACAAGTTGCATTCATTCACATGAAAAGGAAATGGCCTCAGCTCCTGGATTTGTTAAGTAATCATGCAGAGCTATTCTTGCAGAGTAACGGGCAGAACTAATATTGCTGATTTATTGACGTGATTCAGCAAAACTATTTGACCTACTTCCTACTAACACTTGCTGACACAGTAGCTACAATACCTCATATCAGCAATGAGAATGGAGCAGACCTCACATGACTGATAAGCATAGGTTGGCTGGAAATTTCTAGCCTGTCTGGTGTTTTCTTGCCCCGTACAATCTGATCCGATTAACACTGTTGTTGTCAAATCATTTGCTTTCCCAGCTGCTCTGCTGCAGTGGGGCACTCGTGGTAAAGATGACCATCTTACTGCCTTCAGGGGATTGTCTAAAGATGGTTTCCGGGACACATAAGCTCTAAAATGAAGTATTGTTTCGGTGGAAATGCTTTACTGGCATGTTTTTGAAGATTAGCTCCTCTGAGTCCAGGAGACGAAGATAAACATCTTATCTACAGATTATTATTGATGATATATATATGCATGTCTTTTTTTTTTTTTTTTTTGTCCAGGCGCAGTATTATGGTGAGATTGGCCTGGGTTCTCCCCCTCAGCTCTTCACTGTGGTGTTTGACACAGGCTCCTCCAACTTGTGGGTGCCCTCTGTTCACTGCTCCGTCATAGACATTGCCTGCTGTAAGTCTTAGCTATCAAATATGTAGACTTTAAAATGTGGGATCCATAACATTTCTCCAGTCCCAAGAAGCTCAATGAAATGATGTAGCATCAAACTAAAATGGCATTCTTTTCTTTTTTGTAGTGCTTCACCACAAGTATAACTCTGCCAAGTCTAGCACATATGTGAAGAATGGCACTGCCTTTGCCATCCAGTATGGATCTGGTAGTTTGTCAGGCTACCTCAGTCAGGACACATGCACAGTAAGCTACTTTCACACACAAGCATAAAGGGCATTTCTTCAGCAATATAAAGTCTCAGTGTAGTTTTTCATGTTGTTTTTGTTCCCTCCTCTCCCAGATTGGAGACCTATCCGTTGAAAAACAGGTCTTTGGGGAGGCCACCAAGCAGCCTGGCGTGGCCTTCATCGCAGCCAAGTTTGATGGGATCCTTGGCATGGCCTACCCACGCATCTCTGTGGATGGAGTGGCGCCGGTCTTCGACAACATCATGAGCCAGAAGAAGGTGGAAAAGAACGTCTTCTCTTTCTACCTTAACAGGTGGGGGCAAAATCAAAACTTTATCAAACTATTCTTGTCCCCGGTGTGATGAAATTGGGGGCCCACTAAGTAATTTTTTGTTTTGGATTCATTTTGGGTGTTGTAATACACAAAGCTGGCAATTCTTGCTGATTCTTGTAGAGAGACATCATTTTTAACTGTTCTGTTGTTTAAAAACTTTCCACTGATTGACCTGATGGAGGCATTATAACTAAAAGGTAAAAACTTCAATAGCCCCACCTCCTACAACCTCAATTGACATGAAACTTGCACTGATTGGCCTGATGGGAGCGAACGCAGACACGAGACGCATCACTCAAAATTCAATCAGTGGTCTGAGACATGACGCCACACAAATGGATCCACAGATAAAGACGATACAGGTATTGGGCAACATAACTTTAAGTGATCAGCCTCAAGTGTGGGGGACTTGTTGGCTTGTTGACTCAAACCCCTACAGCCAGCAGGTCTTGCTGTTGTGTGGCATACTCTGTTCAGGCTGTAGTGAAGCCTCTTTTCCTGCAGCAGATACACAATTCACTTGACCATTTTAAAAGCTGCATTACACTGCATCACAGAGAACACTACCGCAGCGCTGACTGGCTTAATACAGTAGCACTGACTAGCTAACCTTATCCAAGTTTGTGGTAGCAGAGCCGTCTAGTTCACAATCTGATTCAGAACTTTTTATTTTGACTCTCAAATTGTGTAACGGCCACAGAGGAAGAAGTCATTACACTCAAACTCACAAGCAGTGGAGGCTAGGTAATGCCGACGTTGTCAAGACAAGGTCACTGATAACACAGTAGTAGATGAGAATAAAGTGCAGATGGAGCCTTCTCACACAGCTGGTCCTACATGTGGTCAAGAGTATAGAAGGGCATCGGTTCTTTTACTCTGCATAGTATCTGAATTCACTGGGCTAATATTTGAGCTAATCTTTTAACTTGTAATTAATTTTAGGGGATTTTCTGAGATTATTGTTGTTGTTATTATTATTATTATTATTGTTCTGTCTACAAATTATGTTAAATTCTGTCTTTTTTAAAATGTCATTATGGCAGCACATTAGACTGCATGTTTTTACATGGATTTTAAGTGTAAAAGCACAAATATTGTAAGGATATGACAAAGTAACAGAAAACCTAGAGCTTTTCATGTAGAATTAGAGCTTCAACATTTAGAAGGTCAGGCCAGTGTGCTGTAATGCTTGAACTATTTTAAGATCAGTTGGTAGAGCTGTCGATTCAGCTGTTAACAATCATGGGGAATACTTTTGACTGTACTTGGTGAAACTAAAAACTGCTAAAATTGCTTCTAGTTCCTTTGTGAAATTTGCTGTCAGTAGGTCGTCTGCTCCTGTGATGATGCTGCATGTGTTTGTCTTTTCTCCACTAGGAACCCGGACACTCAGCCCGGCGGTGAGCTGCTGCTGGGAGGAACCGACCCCAAGTACTACAGCGGTGACTTCCACTACATCAACATCAGCCGCCAGGCCTACTGGCAGATCCACATGGATGGGTGTGTGCTCAACCCTTGAACTCCAAATAGTTTACCAGTACAAGTCAAGACTCGGGTTATCATGTATTGTCTTTACCATTTTGCCAGGAAGGCATATTATTTACTCTATAAATGTTATTTCAGGCCTAGTGTCTCTGGGAGACAGCAAATATTTAGTGCAAACCAAACTGTATATCAACATAGGAATGACATCATGAAATGATGTAGAAATGTGGTGGAAACACGACTTTAAGGTGAAGCGTATACCGATATCATCCCATGAGGAAGAGGATATAGAAAAGGATATAGTCACAAATACCTCCTCTTGAAGCTGCAGGCTTCTTAAAATCTTTCTGATCAGTTACTCCTTAGAGAAGAAGAGTAAGAAGAAGTATTTGAACAGTTTCAAAGAATTTTTAGACAGTTTTGAGAGAAAAGCCTTCAATCTCGATTGAATTGTGCTGCTATGCATTGCTAACAAATGCCAATGGAGGCTACTGCTAGTTTCCTAAAACACAAACAGCAGTGTTTTGGAAAGCCTTAAGAACTTTATTAACAATACTCCAATAACAAAGTGTGTGTGTGTGTGTGTTAGGATGGGAGTGGGTAGCCAGCTGAGCCTGTGTAAGGGTGGCTGTGAGGCCATCGTGGATAGTGGCACGTCTCTCATCACTGGACCCTCTGCTGAGATCAAGAACCTGCAAAAAGCCATTGGGGCCATTCCACTGATCCAGGGAGAGGTGAGAGGAACCAGCCTGACCTCACTTGGAGAGGCAATATTACTTTCATGTTTGCTGGACAACAATTCACTCTAACTTTAATGAGTTATCACTACTTTCTTTTCACTGAAAGACAAGAGCAGCACATGCACCATCATATGTAGCTACAGAAATTTAGCTTTTGTCTTCAGCTTCCAGACGTGGTGTGCAGCACTTACTACTAGTTTACTGTCATTCTCCTATTGAAAACAATGAACATCCGTTGTGCCGTCGACCGCATACCGCCTCAATGTGAACATAGCATTAAACTGTTAACATATAGACATGTCAGTTTCTTGTTAAAAGCAGGAAATTGGTTCATGAAATGTGTACTAAGAAGTGAATGCTTGCTGTGTTGCAGTACATGGTGAACTGTGACAAGATCCCAACCCTCCCCGTCATCACCCTCAACCTGGGCGGACAGGCCTACACTCTGACAGGAGAGCAGTATGTCCTCAAGGTGGGTCTTTATGGAGGAGACGTGCTAAACACCCAGCAGGGGGCGACAAAGAGTTCCTACAATAACACAACAGCCCTGTGACCAATGTGTCATTAAAACCACACAAGTGTAGCTTTGTTTCATTTGGCAACGCCTGGAGCAGTCATGATGGGAGCTGGCTGATTTGTTGTGTGAAGAGTAACTACTAAGATCCATCTAATTGTCACAATCACTCTTGCCATTGTCAAATTTTCTGCTTTTATTTTAAATTTGATCAGATTGTGTCATGATGTATCAGCAGTCCTGTGTCTGACGGTTCTCCTTCCTAACTTACAGGAAAGCCAGGCTGGTAAGACTATTTGTCTGAGTGGCTTCATGGGTCTGGACATCCCTGCCCCTGCTGGGCCCCTGTGGATTCTGGGAGATGTATTCATCGGCCAGTATTACACCGTCTTTGACCGAGACAACAATAGGGTGGGCTTTGCCAAGTCCAAATAACTACAGCCTGTGTAAGAGCAATATTTAATGTACGAGTGGAGGGGAGTTAAAAAATCCAAGTTTGGGAGGATAAAAAAACCTGCTGCACACGCTGCTGTTGCTTTGGAATCGTATTTAGCAATAGATTTGTGTAGAGCCTAAATGCACTGATCTGAAGAAGCATTAATTTTGTAATTCCCAGCAGAATGTGTGAAAAAGATTGATTTGATACGTTGAGTGATGTGTGTACATGATCAGGGATCAGTTGATTGTCTCGGTACTGCCCTTGTTTTGAGTTCAAACATCTGAGTGAGCTGTATTTTCTTCTTTTTAAAATCAGGGACCTGTTTTAAGCAACACTTTTAGACGACATGGGTCCTCTTCTACTGAGTTTCTGTTGTATCTGACTTGTGACTTTGTGATTGGCCTGAATAAAGACTTAAAGCTATGTCTCCATCTCCTTGTGCTGTGTACGCTGTGATGATTCCTACTTTGTGATGGAAACCACGCCTTCCAGTTTCTCTTGGTTCTTACTCTAAAGTAAAACTCATATTTACCATGAATATCAGAATTTCCTTGTTAGAAGTAGGAAGAAAATAACATGCTACCACTGAGGGATTTCATAACAAGGTGATCTAGAATCAACTTATCTTTCAAACTTTATTATTCCTTCAAGCACCTCTGCACCAGTCACTGTAATGTACAAAATGTCAGCTATATATATTAACCATATATTGTTTCATAACTGGTTATTCTGAAAACGGTTCACAGAAAAGTCCCTTTATCGGTTTAGTACTCAGTAGATGAAGTTTGCCTTCAAATATTTTGCTGACTGCAACATCCAGTCAATTTTTGTTCATTTTAGTAAAGATGAAATCATTGCTTGTAGATTTTTCTTTGCCCTCATGTTGATCCAAGTTGTCATTTGATGTCCTGTCCCGTCTGGATGTGGGTAGTTATATTTAAGATGCTGTATTGTTTAACACTCCCAAGTAGAAAATAACTTCATGTTTGGTCCTGTTCTTGAGGTTTGGCAATTATCCAGATGTTGAGACATATCCAAGAAGTGACAAGAAAACAAACAGCATTTTGCTCAGTTTTTGTCAACTTTTTTTTTTTTTTTTGTCTAATCCAAGTCTGGTGCCATAATTTAAGAGTGTTTGACCTCTGACCTCTGCTGTTTTCACACCCTCATCCGTCCTGCTCCTGGCTTCCCTCCTCCTTTGCTGCGTTGGCATTACCTTGGCCCTGGTCCTCATCAGGCTCTGTGCTCTGGTTCTCTTGCCCATCGTCAGCCTCTCTTCGTGGGGCTGCTGGGTCTCTGACAACTCCTTCCATCTCCATCTCCCCCTCCAACTCCTCCTCAGTTTCCTCCTCCACCCGGCCCACGGTGTCTGGGATAATCTCCACCTCGATGTCTGAGGAGTCCTCGCTCTCTTTGAACCACACGGTCTTCTGCCCCTGCCGCCTCCTTTGCTTGGCCAGGCTTGACCTCGCGCCATAATCATCCCCCCCTCTCCCCCTTGCTGACGGGCTGCCCTTGGGCACGTGGTTAGTGTAGACGCCACAGGAGGAACAATGGCGGCTTCGTCGCTCAAGGGGGATCACCCTGCCTCGGGCCTGGGGGACGGTGCTCCGTCTGGGGATAGCGTTGTTCCAGCGCCTGGGTCCTCCACGGCTTGGGTCCCCCTCCGTCTGGAAGCCGTCATTGGTGTACTGCATGGAGGGCCTCGGCCTGGGCCGGTCGGACCGCAGGCAGGGGCCTAAGCACTAGACACAGGAGAACGGCCTCTCGTTAGTACAGTTAATAAAGCATGGAGGGTATTGAGGCATTGTTCCATGTTACAGGTGCCACCGTGGGTCCCAAGTGTGGGCCACACAGGAGGAGGTCTGCACATACAGGCATTTCACAGCTGAGTCTCTGGGATCTGAACCATAACTAGGATACAGCAAAATCAGCCTGGTATTATCTACTACTACTAGAGTACAGGACGCCATCAGGCTGCCTGCAGGTCCTGAACAAGTGTTAAATCACAGCATCTAAACTCAAGACAGTTAAATAAAACGTTTCAAGAAATCAGCCCAGTCATGAACACGTACTATACTCTAAAATAAGATGAACCTCTATTGATCCCCCTGGGTCAGTCAGGTCGATTCTGATTGATCTACAATTGCTTTCATTCTCGTGTAGTTCTATTGCCAGACTAGTCTTCACTGTCACAGGGACTTACAGAGTCTTAACAGAAACCATGTCCACACCCAGGTAAGGAGATAAAAAACTCCCAGAGGAATACTGACCTCAGACAGTTTGTGCACATTGTTTCCCTTCCACAAGCGGGAAATGAGGAAGCCAATCACGATGAGGCAAAGCACCAACAGGGCAGCCATGACCAGGCCGAGGAGCGCCATGTCGCCGGCACGGTACCCAACGTTCGAGGGAGACGGGACGGCCACCGCTGCAAAGGACGACAGATCACGACAACCGGTTCAGACGCTAACTTAACAGTGTCCACTTTATTCCAACCAAGCTACGTTTGTTCGTCGTGCTATTCGTTCAAAGAGCATTTCATATATCAAATATGATCCACGCGCCGAGCATCACAGTGTTGATCATCCCTCCCTGTAATAATATCACAGGGTACTTCTATCATTTTCAAATCTTTACAACGTGGGAATCTAAAATACATCCTGGCATTTTAAGTGTTATTATTTACTAAAATAACCTCCTGACTTTAGGGAGTTTCACTAGCCTGATTGTATAGTTTGGTGGGTGTTGTGTTTTTGGTTTGACCGACTTTTCTATGAAGAGTGGCTTGGATTTTGATTTTCTTCTTTGATCACAGTTAGTATACTGTTAGGATTGTGTTTGTTCTGCACACAACTGGGACACGGCAAGAGTGTTAAGTTTTTCAGAGTCTCGATAAGAAACCAGCCGTCAGGAAGCAGAACGATCATCTGCTGGGATGAACGGACGGTCTTACCAGGTATGACTTGAACAGAGAGCGCTGCCGTGCCAAACTCCCCCGTTGAGGCGTCCATTGCTCTGAGCTGCAGTTGCAAAGAAAGACAAATACATGTATACATAGAACAGTTTAAAATGAATCAATAAATGACAATAAATGGGACCGGGTGTTTGTAATGTGCATCCAGATCAGTCACCTGAAGCGCGAAGGACTCGGTCTTCACAACTCTCTTCAGGATTATGAAACCCTCTGAGGTCACATTGACGTAACTGCTGTACTGCACCTCATACTTCACATCTGGATTCACACCCTGACACAACACACACACACACACACACACACACACACACACCGATCAAAGGATTGTCATGAACATTAAATCTCATGAATGTGTACACACCGGTCACTTAGGAGCATTTTATGTTCTAAAATGAACGTTCAACTTGTTCAACGCCACACAAACACTCCTCACACTGGCAAAGTCCTCGTCCCTGGCCTTCACCCTGAAGGGCCTGTTGGAGCTGCGGTCCCTGAGGATCATGCTCTCGGGGACAGAGTTGCTGTAGACGTATCCCTCGTAGCGCTCCTTCTCAAAGCGAGGAGGGTTCCTGCTCCTCTTCATCACCTCGATGGTGACCAGCGTCACAGCAAACTGATCCCTGTTGGCCACCTGCGACGCCTGGAGGAGGCCAAAGAAGGACGGAAAAACGTGTTAGACCAACCTGATAGTCTTCAACAACAAATATAAGGTCTAAATAATCCCCATAAATCAAGATCAAGATTCTGAGTCATTTCCCTCTCTGCCTCCTCCATGATGCGTTGCCTCAAATCAGTCAAAACCACTGTAGAGCAACGTACACCGATCAGCCACAACATTAAAACACTGACAGGTGAAGTGAATAACATCGATTGTGTCGTTACAATGGCACCTGTCAAGGGGTGGGAGATATTGGGGCTGCGTAGCCGCAGACCGGTCAGAGTGCCCATGCTGACCCCTGTCCACCACCGAAAGCGCCTACAATGGGCACGTGAGTGTCAGAACTGGACCATGGAGCAATGGAAGAAGGTGGCCTGGTCTGATGAATCATCACGTTTTCTTTTACATCATGTGGACGGCCGGTTGCGTGTGCGTCGTTTACCTGGGGAAGAGATGGCACCAGGATGCACTATGGGAAGAAGGCAAGCCGGCGGAGGCAGTGTGATGCTCTGGGCAATGTTCTGCTGGGAAACCTTGGGTCCTGGCATTCATGTGGATGTTACTTTGACACGTACCACCTACCTAAACATTGTTGCAGACCAAGTACACCCCTTCATGGCAACGGTATTCCCTGATGACAGTGGCCTCTTTCAGCAGGATAATGTGCCCTGCCACACTGCAAAAATTGTTCAGGAGTGGTTTGGCCTCCAAATTCCCCAGATCTCAATCCGATCGAGCATCTGTGGGATGTGCTGGAAAAACAAGTCCGATCCATGGAGGCCCCACCTCGCAACTTACAGGACTTAAAGGATCTGCTGCTAACGTCTTGGTGCCAGATACCACAGGACACCTTCAGAGGTCTTGTGGAGTCCATGCCTCGACGGGTCAGAGCTGTTTTGGCGGCACGAGGGGGACCTACACAAGATTAGGCAGGTGGTTTTAATGTTTTGGCTGATTGG
>OOFE01028153.1:5973-24191 GCA_900323365.1 Monocentris japonica
GTTATTTTTTTGCTTATTTTTTTTTTTTTTTTTTTTTTGACAAGGCTGACTTCATAAATAATTGCCTAGCTGAAGAGAAAATATTCAGACTGGCCAAAGAAGAACTTGATCAGCTAATGATTTATGGAAAAGAAGTTTATGAAATGAAAGTTGTTTTTTTTTTTTTTTTTTTTTTTTGCACTTGGAGTGTAAGAGCGACGTAAACATGGCTCAGAATGATGTAGGGCTACCTCTGATGCCTGTAGAGACTTGTCAGATTCTGTTGAGCTTATCGACATGATCTCGTCTTTAGAAAAGGCCTATTCAGCCTTCCCTTTTGGCCTTGTCTTGAACCGCGCTGTTTTTGTATTTTTACAGCAGGTTCTCCCCCATGGCCATTGACGGGGTGACCAGCCTGGCTGGCATCAACATCCCGGGGCACGCAGGCACCGGCTGGTGCATCTTCGTCTACAACCTGGCTCCAGACGCAGATGAAAGCATCCTATGGCAGATGTTTGGGCCATTTGGTGCGGTCACAAATGTCAAGGTCATCCGCGACTTCAACACAAACAAGTGCAAAGGATTTGGTTTTGTCACCATGACTAACTACGACGAGGCAGCCGTGGCCATCGCCAGCTTGAATGGATACCGCCTTGGGGATAGAGTTCTGCAAGTCTCGTTCAAAACCAACAAAACGCACAAAGCCTAATATCCCCTCAGATTGTTTCTAGAAAACTCTGCAGAAATTGGAAACTGAAAATGGAAACGTATCGACCGTAAACTTTCTACATTAGTAAAAACATCTTTGTAAGTCAGTGTTACGAAGGAAAACTATTTAGCGTCCAACAATGTGATTTTTCTTTTCTTTTCCTTCATTGCTAAGCTTTGAATCTTCTTGATATACTTTATGTTGAAACAAAAAAAACTGCAGGTTTCCATGCCTGTGATGTTGCATTCTATTGCTGTCTTTACAGATGGACCTTCTAAAATGTTACTAATAGGTTTTTGTCATTTTGTTGCACATCTGCTTTGAAACAGTAAGTCTTGTAAGGCTTTGTGTAGTGATTTACTTTGTATTTTTCTGTGTCCTGATTTTGCCTTAGGTGCGTTATGCCTTCAGTGGTTAGCAAGTACTTATTTTGAACTATTTGCGGTTTTGTTAACTTTGTAAGTATTCTGTTTATCGTAATATGAGTTGGTTATTGGTTGGCTGCATAATGTTGCTTATTGTAAAATTAATGGAGAAAAGACAAAAAAAATTCTTAAAGCAGTACCTTGCCAAAGAGCTAAGAACCTCTTTGATGTGGGTTTAAAAAGCATCTATTTTTATAAAAAGAAAAATTTGGAGAAACTTTTTACTGGACCTGGAACAAAATATTTTGACTTGGATACTTTGAGAAATATCTTCATATGACACCTTGTGAGCTTTTGAACTTTACCAGAAAGTTTGCAGTGGTTGAAATTTCTGGAGAGATTTATGATGTAAAAGATACCTTTTGAGATCTTTGTATTATCTTTAGATTCTAGAATCAATGGCAGTGCTGGTTTCATTTGTAAAATCATCTGTGGGTCGTCCCATCATCCTGGTTGTTATATGACTAGCAACTTGCTTTCCGATTTGATTTGGAAATGGATAAAAATACAAAGGTTGATTCGCAAAAGTGCATGCAAAATTATAACGTGGACATATCTTAAAAGGTAAATGGGGGATAAAAATCAGTTCTTCCTATAGGATTCCCTTCAGACAAAGCTTGTGGTGTACTCTCGCTATATCATTAGACGAATTTTGTCTTAATATCAACCAATAAGGGTTTTTACTTACTTTGTATGACAAATTGAGGAGGACAAGCCGATGAGGGCAGCAGCTTAAGAAAACTTTGAATGAAGAATAGAACGGATTACTCCTGAGCTTAGAGCTATGTAAATAAGTCCTTTTTTATGTTGAGTATTTGGCAAACTTATTTTGGTTCTAGTTTTGGACTTCATTGCAAAGTGCTTTTTTTTTTTGTTTTTTTTTTTAAGGAGTATGTAAGGTATTTTCATTTTGGATATTGCCTTTTTTCAGTTGTTTCCATTCTGTTGAAATACTTGATTTGTTGTCCTATGGACTAGCATTACAGTGCATCAAATTTGTTGGTTGTTTGGTCTGTAGATAGTCTTGCTTCGTATAAAGGTATTAAGAAACTATAGACATTTTTTTTTTTGTTATTTTATATATAAACATTATAGATATATATATTTATGTGGTAAAGAATGGATATGAACCACAGTTTTGAACTATTTGATTACTTTTTTTTTTCATACTCATATATACGTAATGCATATAACCTGTCTTTAAAATCGTAAAAAGGTGTATATTGCTTTATTCACTTTGGGGAAGGACGGTGAAGCCGTTCCATGACCATAGCAAAATGGGTTGCAAGAGATTGACTTAACATCTTGCTTATCTTGAACAAACAAATGGAGGCTGGTCAAGCCTTAGATGCACTAAATACTGCACCTGCATCCTGCTTGGTATTTAGCCAATTACTAGTCACGCTTCCCCTTAAAATGAGCAGTGTGCTATGCATTATAAAATTATCTTTGCAACTGCTTTTTTCTTGTTTATCTATTCCTTCTTTGGGTTACTTGTACAAGTTAAACTTTAAGTCTAGATGAGCTGTGATACTTGCTGCTGTGGGGTAGGGGCTGCATTTTTCATGCTTGACCTCTCATTGATAACTCATTTAGTAACTTTTCTTTTTGTAACTGGCAACTTACTCATGATGATTGGGGTCTGACAATTTGTGCTGATGGCCCGGCATGAAAAAATATGTTCCTTCCCACCCCTCTTATCTCAATTCTTAATGTGAGAATGATTATTTATTTGAAGTTGTACAGTCTGACTTGGTTCACAGCATTTTTGGAATAGAATATATCTTTTGTTGAGTATTTAAAAGGATGTACATGTTCTTTACTTTGTGTTTGGATACTTTGGATTTTTTCCATGTTCAGTACATCAATAAATAAGTTGAAGGGCAATGCAAATTTGTGAATGAATCCCGTCATTACCTTTTCATTATATTAAAGAGAATGCATTTTTGGTCTTTAGAGGACTGTTAAAGTAGGGTTGGTATCAATCAATTTACCCTCAGCCAATTTAGCATGTAGGATTATTTCTTTTCCATTCTGTCTTTTGAAGGCCTTAATATTTCAATTCTCTTTTTTTTTTTTTTTTTTTTAAGTTTACTCTTTCCTTGTGTAAATGTGTGAGCTTAAACCAAAATCACAGCCACCATAATCCTGTATAATGCAATTAATTTCTTCCCTAGAGTTTTCTGACTCACTTCAAAGTGTGCCTCCTATAGCAAAGGGTATATCTAGATTAAAAACATGAGGGTTTTCCAAAACGTCTTGAGAAATCACAAACTAATTGCTGTGGTTCTTGATAGACATTTGATCAGTGACTCCATGTTTGAATGTTTTTCAACTAAAATCACACCAGGTGTTTCTCTGTGAGGAATCTACCTGACATAACTTATGCCAATAACTGAATTGTACTGTATGAAAATACAGATGGATTAGGGCATTGACATTTCTCATGCTTCTATCCCAAAGTAGCCACCCCAAATAGCAATGTATCATGTTCCTTTTTTTGGCAAGGGGTTATTGTGGTCATGGTTGCTACAACTGTTAATACTGTTAATTTGTCTCTCGTTTTCCCTTTGAACTGCAACACAATTTAAAAGTTAACAGTAAATACAGAGTATTTTACTTGCATTTAACATCAAAAGTTGAAATCCATCTGAAAATAGCCAATCTAATTACTGGTTTCCCCCGCAGTTAATTGGGGCAGAGTTCAGGTGCTGGCTGTACTGTGCTGTCACAAAAGGCGGTACAAGGCTTGAAGGAAGAAGCCTTATATAGAGTATTGATTTTCCTTACCTCATGCTCCACTTGAGGCCGACAGCCTTGGCGAAGATGAAATGGCCCGCTTTGAAGTGTGCTTCCCTACTGTGCAGCCACCTCACATGGCCCGACTGTCATTTTAAGGGGCATTGGAAGGACGTAGACGTGAGCCACTGAAGCAACCACCCAGCCTTTTTGTAAAGAAAAGGTCTTTTAAGTGTGCCGTGTTTGGCCAGGGGGAAAAAAAAAGCTCCAGCCCGACACTTTATTTAATGAAGACAATATTTATGGCATGCGCACTCATGTAGTATATCTATCCTTCTACATGGATAGCTGAGGATAAAGGCTCTAATCTGCCTGCTACTTAAAAAGCTTTCAGTACCTCAGAGTCCTTGTGATATTTACTGTTCCATTAACCTGCGTGTTAGAACAAAAGTAATCTCTCCTGACGGTCATTTTTAGTATCAAAGGGACCAATTTTCTGACTTGCTGTGGTGTTTAAAAGAATCCCTTTGTCATTTTTGAGTCCATGGCACTTGTCGGGTTTGTTGTGCTTTACGGGTAATGGATATTGGCATGTGAGAAGCTTTGGCTGAGTGGCAACGCGTTGGTTCTTATCCCTCATGTTTGTGGCGGTTCTCCCAGCTAGAGCCCAGTGTTGTCATGGCAGACAAGTGATATGATTGGGCATCTTCCAGCTATATGTTCTGATTACATGGTGCCAGTAAAAAAATAGGATTATGTGAGAGGCTTTAGCAGTTAGTGGCTATCTCTGATGAGTTAAGTTGACGCCACATCCCTCAATTATTTGACGTGCAGAAACAGATTTTCAGTTTTGCTCATGTTGGCTCTTGGTTTCTTCAGTGAGCACACTGAATCATAGGATTGTGGCTGGTGCTCAAAGATTACTTTGACTTTTTTGTGTGCTTTGGACACGCAGTCATTCAGATCATAAGATGATAGCCTGGAGTGGAGTGAATAATGAATGTGTAACGGTGAAGCCAGACCAAACGTGATTTGCCAAGCGACCAATTCTGCATCCATTAATTTTCTGTGAGAAGAAAGCAATTTGCTGCGCAGTGCATGCTGGATGCAGGGAAAGGGGTTGGACAAAAATTTACGATTACGCAATGCATCTAGCGGCTTTCACCCACTTTCCTCAATACCAGGAAGTAATATTAGCTGTCAAAGTATGTCTTTTGCGGACAAATTGATTCTAGCAGCGTCAGATTTCCCAAATTGTTTGACCCCTCTACCCCTATAGGGAGACTGAGTAGTAGTTAGGATATTGCAGGTGCCCCCGGTGGGTAGTCTACACAGGCTATTAAGACTAATTTAGCAGAGTTCAACAGTTGTTAGCAATAGTTTTTTCTCACTTTGGACTAATTAACACTTATTTGTCCAACTCCATTCCCTGGTTATTAAAACTTTACACAGCTATCTAAACTGATTGAATATCAAAATATTTGGGTCAGACGTAGCTGACTCCCGTTTGCTACCACTAGTCGACACACCCAGAAGCTCAGAAGCCAATTTGACCAATTTGAAGGGGCGGCTGCGGCTCTACATGAATTCGCCAAGAGTGGGGCTTCAGCATAAGGCACTAAAATGAGTTTAACTTGTAAGAGCACACCATTTTATCTTCAGTGACTTCTTAGTGCCTGCACTTTAAGGGCCAAAATATAAAATTGCATTTGGATGGAAAGTCACAGGTCAAAGTTAACCCAGACCATTAAACAAAACAGTTTATCTTGATGCGACACCATCTTTTCTCTCTAAGGAGTTTGTAGACTGAGGTTGATGCTAACTGCTACTCCACCTTTTGAAATGACTTTGACTTATAGGCCTTCCGTTTTCTAGAATATCTAGAGGAAGTGTTTTTAAATAGGCTTTCACTGTAGTCCTCTGACGATTATGGATGATAGTGTATGAAAAACATTTGTCCTGTCTGCCCTTGATGTAGCTTCATAATTCCAACGTACTATAAAGTGATTTTGCTTTGGACTGCAGTTGCCAAATGGGCAAGGCGTGGGAGATTTGACCTCCGGCAGTGTCTTCTATACATTTTGTTTTCTTCATTGTAAGCCATATTTAAGACTCAGTGTATTAAAAAAATGGGTAAGACAGATTGTTTCTCCATTGTCATCCCACCCATTCACTACTCTCTCTCGCACCCCCTTGCGCCCATGATATCTAGCATAGCATGATATCTGTGATGAGGCAGAAGATAAATAAAACATGCCAGTAAATTTGGTCCAGCGCTGCTGATGTCAGCAGATGCCCATAAACACATTTACATGTGGCCTGTCTGCTGAGGTGATTTATGGCACACCAGGTTGTCCATTTTGCTCATTTATAGTCTGCGCCTATCCTGTCAGTAACAGTTTTCAGCACAACTGAGCCACATGGGCCGTTATCCGTCATGGTTTTTTACTATTGTGTATGTTTGAGAGCTTGTATTCATACAGACAAATGAGATTATTAGAGGTGGCTAATGACAGCAAGAGCAGTAAACATGTTGTCGCCCACAAATGATGCAGTCCCCCTCACAGCCAATCAGTAACAAATACCTGTAATTGTACTGCCCCCTTTGGCCAATCAGTGCAATTTTGAAAATGTGCAGATACATCAGTTTAATAATCTAAAATATTAGAGACCAGTCCATAGTCTTCAAAGCACAAATATGTAGAGCAAGGTAAATTGTGTATGTAATCATTGGATCCACAGTCTGGGAGTTATTGCCAGGCAAACTGGAGTAAGCTTTATTGTCCTTTATTATCTTATATCCTGAGCATTCAAGTTAGTGGTTTCATGGTTGTGTTGAGTTGTGGAGACATCTTAGTGGTGCTGGCATATGAAGAAACACCAACACCATCTAAACGGGATGCTAGCTGCTAGCATTTCCCATGGTAAAGTTCATGTGTGCACACTCATTGGAATCACCACCGGACAGCACTCAGTCAGGATCCTGAAGGTAAAATCTGATTTGAAATCAATAAGGCTTTAACTTGTTCATGACCTCTGCCAAGGAGAGTTATGTTTTTGGTTTTGGTTTGACCTGTTGGTTTGTCAGCAGAATATCTCCAAAACCTCTGAATGGATGGACAGGTAGACCTTGGCTCTTGGAACAATTGATTCGAATTTGGTGGTGATCCGGATCTGGGATTTCCACTATCAGACATTTATTGTTTTTACGCTAACGGAGGTAGAGACTTGATTCCAAATCCTAAGGGTCAAGAAATCAATCGAATTTAAAATTTAAGTGACAGTAGTGATGTTTTTGGGCGTAACAGCAAGTTGGAGAATTGCTCAGCTTTGGCGGAGGTTTGCGCTCTGAATGCCTTCTATAATCCATCTATTGTTCATCTCACCCTATTCTGGCTAAATGAGGGAGGGGGCCAGACAAGGAAGAAAAGTTTTGGTTCCTTGACTCCTTACTTCATTTGATGTTCTTCCTTATTCTTATTACCCTGTTCTAACTGAACAAGGGAGGTGAAATGGACAAGGAAAAGAGTTGTTTGGTTTCCTTGACTCCCTCTTTCATTTGATGTTAGCTCCACTCCTCACTCCCTAAGATTCATTTTGTGATTCATGTAATGCCTGCCTCCAGGAGAAGCACTCGTAGTACTGGCTTAATTCTTAGTGTAATTCTTTGTGTACACGTTGGTCGGTGTGTCCTGCTTCCAGTCTCATGGCTCTGGAACAACCTGGAACAGCCGCCGAAGATGTGCTAAACCAAAAATCTCAACATTAATGAAGATTTGACACTGTTGGTTACTATAAAACTGCACTTTTCTAATTCCTCCTTAGACATGGTAACATCCTCATAGCGTAGTGGCATTATTTATGTTCCCTTTATTTAGCTTTATTAGAGCAGTCATCACTTCATCTCACTTCTCAAGCTGATCTGATTTACATTGTCTGCTCACCGCACAGCTGTTCATTGAATATTTGTCCTCTGCAGAACAATGTCTTTCATCCACCGGTGAAATGCTCTTGAACATTTTAAATGAAAAGGGCTTTAAATTGATTGGCGTGGAGTGGCTGAATAGTGGTCCTTTATGTGCCTTTTATATGATCCTTCTAATGGCAAAGTGTCACCGATACTTCAGAGGTAAATTCACGAGTGCCCCCTCTTTATGTCAGGTTTTTCCAACAAGCACCCCTGAAATATTCTTTTTAACAAGCGGCTACAAAGGTTTAGACATTTCACACGTGTTTATTTAAGAGGTGTGAAGTGGTGATCAGTTGATTGCACACAAATCCAAATGAGAAAATGGCAAAGTTGAAAACATTGAAATGGAATTAAAGTATCATAGAATTCCACTTTGACCACCTTGAATTTAATTGAACCTTGACGTGTTTAATGTGATAACTTAACATTGTATGCACAATTTGTCACAGGATTTTGCAGAAATCTCCTTCTCCCCACAGCCCATGTCAGTAGCTTGGATTTACTGTAATTTACATTGTTACATTGTTGAATGCTACTCCTCTGCATCATCTTTCCATTTCTTACATCAAGACTGGCATTTGGCTCAGCATAGGACCTCATTCTGATGTCTTCCTACTTCTTCCAGTCCACAGTCAAAGATGTTCAGTGATTGGATTTGAACGCTTACATCACAAATGGTGGAAGCTTGGCTTCCTCCAACCCTGCCAGATCAGCACTGACTTCCATCGATGAGGCATCATCTATCTTTTCCTGACGGCTGCTAACAGGGCCCCATGTTACTCTCCCTATGAGGCCTTGGCACCTCAATTCCATAATGAGGCAGTGAAGAAAAGGGGTGCAGATTAGAATAACAGCCTTAACTAATCCATAACAGGCCGATGAGGCACCGCGTTTGGGGAAAGCGTGTCATTTCTTATTTCGCAGTGCGACGGCAAAATCTCTCCTTCTCTTTCTCACCCCCACGCAAAACAAGCCCCGAGAATAGCGGCTGTGGCAGGCTACTGGCACAAGGACGGCAATCAACAAAACATAGCTTCCTCCCCTATCTCTCTCTCTTCTTTTTTTCAGCTCCCGCAATAGTCTGAAGAGGACAGAGAGGAAATCCATGCCTCTGACTGTTGCCTTTGGAAATCAAAGATGAGTTTCGGCTGGGAGGAAACAACTTTGAGGCCCTCATCTCAGGGACAGAGGCTGTTCTGCCAATGATTGCTATCGACAAGTTTTCCTCTTGTCCTTTGCTACTGTTGTAGGAGAAGAACAGTAGACGCATCCAGGCAAAGTCAGTTGGTGAACGTAAAGCTTACTTATTATGGTCTGTAAGCATAAACAGTTGCTGTGGTTGTTGACATACAGTTGTGCACATTCTTCATATCTGATTTTATTTTTCATTGTCAGCAGTGACCATGTGGTATTGACATCCATGACTCAACATATACCATATACCATATCCACACCAAATGTTTATTCTGTGGTCAATCACGGACTGCAAATACTGTTCTGCCTTTCTCACTTTAGTCTCTATTATGATGTGAAGCACAGGTGTCAAGGTGTCTGCCATCACAATAACAGAGAGACAGAGGAGATGCTGTAGCAGTATCTTATGGGTCAACGTGCACATAAACATAGATCATCTATTGTATGTTGTACAATATACACTGTTGTTCTCAAGCACAGGTGTGTAGTGTAGTGATCCTGTTGGAAGATGCTTTAAAAGAGAAAGATGGGTGACCTATTCATTTAGTCAATATCTGATATTAGTTGTTAAAACACCAAAACAATTCACACTGTGTATTAGGAGCATACATGTGTTAATATTTGAATGAAATATATGGTGTGACAACAATTTGAGAAAACCTTGACAAATGGTGTGTGAACAAAATATTCACATATATTTCATATTTCACAAAGATCTAAAAGTTTTGGTTTGTATCGGTTCTAAATGTATTCTTGAATAAGAAGCATCAACTGAGTAGAAAAATGGTTTTTGATAAATGATGAAAACAAACTCACAGAGTGCCCTTTAAAAGACCAAATTACAACAAGTACAGGAGTACAGGAGCTTCATTTAAAGAGAGCATGTCAAAAATCCTCTAACCGCCACTTTAAAGAAACCTTAAAGAAGAAATAGGCTCTGAGGTGGCCATTTTGGATGGTCGTTGATTATATTTATTGTTGATTATTATGTAATGCTGTAACCCTGACAAGGGTATTGCAGCTGAAATGTTTTATTTTTTAGTTAGTTTATTTGAAAGGGACAATGCACATTAATAAACCTGGCTGTAAGTGTGCCATATTTAACCACAAGGCTAATTCATGTGCAGTCCTTGGGCAGGTTGATGGATTAAAAGAATGAAAAAAAAAACATGAAAAAGAGTAGCACGTACAATAGAAATAATAGCACAGACATATTAGTTAAAAAAATAAATAAATGAAATACAGGTGAACATAAAAGCAAGCATATAGTCCCCAGCAAGACCAATCCATCATCAGCACAGAAAACAACATGCAGCACATACATCACACATACAGCATCTCATGCATCATTTGGCAAATAATGTGCCGGCATCGCAACATGCATCACGGGCCGAAACACTGGACTAATGTTCATGTTATGATATTGTTCTTTAATATTAAAGCTTTGTCAAATTGTTCCCGAATAGTAGCTGAATTCTTTCATTCCTTTGGTTCTTTTTGATTCATGCACCTTACAGGAGCTGCAAGGTTGCAACTGATTTTTTACCCTTTGTCATTTTCTTCCACCTGCACAGTGTATGCGGGCAATCATATGAAAGATAATGGGAGGCAACGCGAGTGTGTCCTCTCCTCCATGCTGGTGTCAGGTTTACTCCTATAATTTCACTTCCCCTCCACTGTGACTTTGGCATTGTGGAACACATTGTAACAGCCAATAGTGTGCAACCATAATAGAATGTCAATTTCGCAGCTAGAAGAAGGAAATTCTCAGCAACTGTGTGTGTGTGTGTTGCATGTATGGATGTATGCTGCATGCATGCATGTCCGTGATTTTTCTATAGCTGTGTTTATGATGTGTGCCAGGCTGAGGGAGAAATAGCTGGTGGCTGCTTTGCTAGTGTCTCTCCCAGCTTTCATCTCTAATAAGGCCTGATTTAAGGATGACCCAAGCACAACAGGAATAGCGTCTGGTCTCTCATTTCCTCTGCAGCCAGTAGAGATGAGATCTCTTCAAAATATTAAGCCAGGGAATAATGATGTTTGATTTGACTCTCTACTGGGTGTGTCCCTGCGAGGGCTATGTTCGCCCACTGCTGCCCCTGAGAGAGAATACATAGAAGAGGCTATGTCCACAAAAAACATCAGATCGTTGTTTGTGGATGATGTAAGGATGGTGTATTTCTGTGCTAGGCCTATAGAATGAAGAGCTGCTGTGTTGCCCTGTTGGTAGTGTGAGTCACGCTTGGCTTTATACCTTAGTGCATCTCAATGGGATACTCCTGATCAACTCAGGTTGAGTTCAGTGTGAGCACGCTGCATTTCAGATGGTCAACATGTGAAGGAAGTGTTGTTGCAGCAACACTGTACGTAAAACATAATCTTGATTTATTAAGAGTTTTAACGTGCTATCAGAAAACATCCAGTTGTGAATAGCTGACCATGGTTACCATCCTGTCAAAGCTTGATTGAACAATCACAAATTACCACCTCCATTGAGGAAAACAAGAAAGAAAAGGGGGTAAAAATGAAGGATTATATATCCAGGTATTAATCAGTTAGCTTTTGTTGACAATACACTTTATTAAAATTCTCCAATCTGATTGTAATGTATTGCTGCTAATCAAAGATAAACTGGGCCTTGGGAATCCTCCGGGAATGGAGGCCGTATTTACCCACCTTGAGTTTCCTCAGCAACCCAACTCAAATTCTTCCAGCATCCAACGCTAGAAACACACTGTGGTATTTACCTCACTACAGTCTGCCCTCTCTGGGGAGCAAAGACATTTGCATGGCTGCTTGTCAGCCATGTTAATACTGACAAAGATTTGCACCCATTTTAATCATGCCACATCATAACAAAAGGTATACAAAGTTGTTTATGACTGCTCCACTGCTGAGCAATTGGGACATCCCTTATTGCAGCGCACATTAAAAAAGATTGCACTTTGTTCCGAGTGGCAATTGCAAATCACAAACGTCAGAGAGGTAGAGCAAAAAAGATGACTGCAATGACGGTGGAGTGGAGTATAACGAAAATACATTTACATCTTAAAGCACACAGCACCGTGCAGAGCACGACTCTGTTTGAATTGCGTGCTCCAGCCTGCCTTCCTTCAGTGTATGGAATAGCAGGGCCCACGCTGCTGTGACTGCAGTACCGTAAATTTGAAGTTGTTTACGGATGCTGCCATCTTGGTGCGCTCCGGGAGGGAAACTTGGAGCGGGGCCATTTACCGGCAGCTTGATGAGAGTGCAGTGAGGCGATATAATTAATACAACATCCCCGGGCCCACAGGCTAGGCTGCAAACATAACCTAGGAGGGAGGAGGAGAAAAGGGAGAGAAGGAAAAGAAGACAGGAGGAAAAATAAGCAAGGAGATTCATAGCTATGTAGAGAGAGAATAAGAAATAAGAAGCGCGAGAGTGAGAAGAGTGCAGGACAGGACGGATGAGGGTACCTGTCAGTGCTGGGAGACTCATGGCTGCCTTACACAATGAAACCATGCAGCTGAGAAATCCTCATCTGGCTGAATTACAGTCATCTCCAACTTGATCAAACCCTGAATGTGCCAATCGATGGCAGTTACCGATTTGGGAAGGACGCCGGGCAACAGATCTGACTTGACATTGATGTGACATGGATTTAGTGTTGATCAAAATGTTTTGTTTTTTTTCTGGGTGGGGGCACGGCCCTCTGTGCTTTCTGCTATGCTACATCCCAGAAGCATCCTTATTAAATTGAGCTCAAGAGATGGTACCAAGGGCCCCTTCCTTTTAAATACATGACATACTTTTCTTGCCCCCAAATGACTAGACTTTTAGAGTATGGTGGATTATTTTGATTTGTTTAACAGCACCCTATTTGATAGTATGTGAAAGTACAACTGGATAACTGGATATCAGTGCTGAAGTTGCACTGATGAGGCAACTAACACTGCATGTGCACTTCAGTGAAAGAGGAATATGTTAAAACTGGAAGAGCCCTAGGTATCGAGGCCCGATTGGCTTCAACGTACTTGAAAGAAATGGATCCATAGGCCTCTTAAACGGAGATGAAATGGTGCAGCTTTGGTTTTCCTTCCAATGCAACAGATTTTGATAAACTGTGAGCCGAAATGATTTCACCCTTGGCACTGTAGTTGTTGCTTCCCCTTAACTTTGCCTCAGTGGGAAAACCCTTGTCTGTTGAGCTCCATCAAACAAGAGGAAAAACTTGCCTGGAGATAGGGGTGTCCATAGGGAGGTCCTCGCCTCCCCCTCTCACTCTCTCCTTATGTATCCATTTATTTTAGCTGGTGAAAAATAACTTTGGGACCAAGGTTGTCAAACAACTGAGGTGCATGCTGTGGCAAATAATAATGTGCAATCTCAGCTTCCCAAGAGCTTCTTTATTGTATTACATTACAAACAGGAGTCTGTAAACCGAGGAATGAATACCGTCTTGAAGTGGACAATGGAGTATCCAGCGTTTTGACATTTTGACTGACCACTGCTCTCCTATCCTAAACAATGATATCAAGTTTTTATTCAACTCTCATTTATTGTGGACATTAAGCCTGAGTTTATCACTTTTGAAAATCAGCCAAATGAGTGGAGCAAAATACTGTAAATGCCATGCCTGCCAACAGACACAAAAGAGATAGGGGCTATAAATACCCTGGATAAATCCTCCTAATCAAAAAACGGAGGAAGCATAAGTTGTGTTAATATAGGAGCCCAGTGGCTGAATCCCATTTTAAATGGTTTCCAGCCTTTCCTTTTGGTTAGTGTTTAGAATTCACTTGATAATTACTGTATTAAAATGCATGTAGGAGTCTGTGCAGTTGTGGTGGGAAAAGATAAGGCCGCAGAGAGTAGGGTGGGGGGGAAGTCGACCGGAGGCCTATCACTCAGTTCTGAATTGCTTTATAATTACTGAGATGCAGAGACGTAATTTCCTTCTAAAAATAATGCAAAGTTTCATTTTCTTCCCCTCCCTTAATGCTGTTGTGGGGGAAAGAGCCGGCCTGAATGCATCGGCTTAACCTCTTTGTGTATTAGTCGATGTGGTGCCATGTTAAGCACAGTGCAGCCTAGTTTCTGCACAGCGTGAATGGCGCTGCCTCTCCGTTTTGGGATTGGAGGAAGAATCCAAATTCTGACACATTGGGGTTGTATTCATGAATATGACTGTCTGAAGTTCTTTTAACTTGTTGGGAGTTTTAGTTTGCGTATATTTCACATAAGTCTTAATCTTTTGTGTATTCCATCACAGAAATATATAATTTATTGTACACTGTGTATATAGACTGTGTTTATCGCACTGAGGAGTTGGATCTGTAAGTATTATTTGGAGCCTGGTGACAATTTAATGGGGTACATGAAGGAGTTTAGGTAGCGTTGTGTTTTTAACAATCTCTTCTGCTTATTTTCAGGTTCAAGGAAGGGTGCGTCTGCCCTTTTCCTACAATACATGCTTGTACTGTACATATAGGACTTTGTTTGAGAGTCTCACCGGGGCAACCAGTTATCTCAAGTTATGGTCAATCAGAGTGGAGGTCCCTTTGAAACAATGAGAGCTAAAATTCATCTTACACAAATTGTATATTTTGTAGCCTTGTGTTGTCCTTTATTATTTTGCAGCAATAAAACAGCATTCATACATAAAACAGAAAGGACAGCACCTAACACAATAGACCAGACAACAGGGAGAAGAAAATAGGGGGGGGAAATCTTTAGCAATTCTAGCATTTACTCTCATTTTGGTTGGTTCCAATAATGTGCATGTTTCTTTACAAGGATTGTGCAATATTGCACAAAGGGCTAATTCACCAAAATGATGAGCACTACATAAGTTACTCACTCTAACTACTACTGTAAGTAAATCAGTTTTATTGATTGAGTCAATAGGCCTATGAGATTAAAGGCATTTATAATCATGGCAACCACCCAAATCTGGGAAAATCAAACTGCATCATCCAAAGCATGAGAACGAAGCTTTGCTTCCTATACTGTATGCCAGTTTGTGATATTACAGTGGTATTTCAACTGATTGTAGATCGATTTTAGAAATGGCACCCATAGCTTCTGTTAGTCATTTTCTGGGTTGTTGGAAGGCTTTTGTTGAGGACAAGGAGTGGAAAGGAAAGGAAAGGAAAGTAAGCAAAGGAAGGGGAAAGGAAGCAAGGTTGCAGCCAGGGGTATGTGACGACTGGCAGGTTCTCCTATGATGAAATATTGATGGGACTGACTTTGATTCTGCAATAGGCACTTTTGATCCAGATCTGTCGTGGCAGAAGAGAGACACCCCCCCCCCTCCTTCCTCAGGTGCATTGCTGGTCTTTCGCTTTAAAAAAATACCATCCACTCTCCACTACCTTTGATCAAATGTGTACACTTTGAAGGGGAACTTACACCAATAGTGGAGATCAATGATTTGCGCGTACAGCAAGGCAGATACCCTACGTCTATAACTCAATATTTTGCAATGGATGCTGGATAAGTGCACTTTGGAGTGCCAGTGACAGGTCTTTGCAGTTCCAAGTCAGTTGTTGACTGTTTTATTCATCATGCCTGCTGTTCCTATAAGTGATGACTGAATCAACACAGAATTTGGAAAAAGTGACTATTGACTTCCATGGATAGTGACGGTGTCTCTTTCCTCTCAGCGCTCACATCAAATTTAGATCCCACATGCCCCTTTCAAAAGAAAACCCAAGCCGCGATTTGACTTCGATTATTTAAAGAGACGGTTTTCATTGACAAAATCTGAAACGGAGAACACACTTGGGTGGTTCAGGCGTTCAGTGGTGTGTGTGAGTGTATTTCAGCATGCTCTTTTAATGCACCTCTACATGAATGCGAGTTGCCGTTTTCTCTTTTGTGCTCTTTATAGTATTACCTACCATTGTCTATGTATGTGGTGTGTGTGTATGAGAGAGGCAGAGAGAGAGAGAGTGTATGATGTGTCCAGTGCAGTGTTGTGTCCCTGGGTAATGGAGCAGAGAGCCATCTGTCCTTCTGGCTGACCATCCGTCTGGCTGCTCAGATCCTATCAATGTGTCTCACCTGGTAATGAAAAGCTAGCAGGTACTCTGCTACAGCCCTTTAAAATGGATGACTTCCCTGCACAGTGGAGGCTGGTGTACACGCCAAGTCACTTGCTCTCCTATCACTCTCCCCCTTCACTCCACTCCCGCACTCTCTTGCTCTCCTTTGCTCCCCCACCCTGCAGCATACAAACGCACATTTCCGAGGAACTGTATTTGCTTTTGCAAGGGAAGGGGGTTCGCTTTTATTTGTCCTTTATTTGGGGCATTGCATTGTCGTGTGCGATGACCACAAAAGCAAATATTAACCACTGAGAAGGGTGCAGAGGTTACCTGAATATGTGATCCGCAATCAAAACAACACTGGATTGTTTTTCGGCTATCCCTAATGAAATTCTGGTATTTGCTTTGAAAAATAGAATTGCTGTGAAAAATGGGCTCCCTCATTGTTTGCCCTTGCAAGTGCATTTATTGCTTAGTAGAAGAATGTGGCGTCTCTTACTTTTTCTTCTTCTCCCGCTCTGGTAACCTATATTATGTAATGCAAAAATAATGAATCAGCCGCGGCCGCGTTGCATGTTTGCAATTCAAAACAGCAATGCAAAGACTGAGCTTCAGTAATAATTTGCCATAATTGTATAAGTATGTGGAAACTGCAACGCAAAATGGAGCAATGACTATTATCAGGTTGATAACCAATAATTACTTACAAACTCTGAGCTTGTTAAGCAGCTCCTGTGGAGAAACTGAGCTCAATATAGCCCCCCCAGAATCCCCTCCCCTCTCCCACCAGGATCCCACTGCTCCCTCTTCCTCTCCCAATATCCCAGTTTCTCTCTTTGCTTTCTTCATCCCAGTCTGTTCTATTTCAATCGCTCTCTATCTCTTCAGTTAGACCTACTATTTTCTTCTTTCTTTCTTGGCCTTTCATCCCTTTATCTGTGGCTTGCGATCGCTGTAATCTCTCTTCTTATTCTTTCCTCTCCCACATTTTCCAGCTAAATCCCAACATTCTGTTTATTTCTATGTACGTGGCAAGCCGCTCGCCACCTCCCTCCTCTCTCTATTCTTTCTCTCTCTGAAAGATTAACCATCCCCTCTGCATCTCCTCTCATCTATCATCCTAATGGGGGCTACAAGAGGGAAAAAGCAACAATTTACACTGGGAGAAATGGCCACAGAAGGGCAAGGAAACCATTTGGATTGCCACTGGCAAGCAAGTTCCAGTCTGTCACATCATGCTGGCGGTACAGGCACTGGGCCTCTTCTAAAGTGCTGAAATTGTCATCTTCAAGGGTAAACATACGTTCTACACTCGAGCAACATCTAGCAACACTCACTGGTGGCACTGGTGGGAGGCACCCCTGTGGTTGATGGCGGTTTGTTTCCATCAGAATTGCTAACTTTGTTATGTATTGACACCCCCGCATACAACCGTGTCCTCAAGTCTTGTATTGTTGGGTGTGGTCCAACAAACAAATGCATTGTTCTATCTATTCTTCTATCCTACTGCACACTACTATTACATACTCTAAACTGAGTGGATTGGATGGTCATATGTTCCATGTTTTTATGGAGGGATTAACGAATGAAGCATTTCCGTGTCCACACCAAATAGCAAAATGATAAAAAATAGAGATATACTTAAAAACACAGGGTCCATTTAAAGGGGCATCAAGTAATTATGATCTTTATCGTCCTCTATCGACGACCAGTGGGAATCGCAACAACATCAACAGAACTTATCTCCTCCTACCCCCGTCCCCCCTTTAGCCTTTGTATTCAAAATGGCTTCCGACGCAGATTCCCCAAGAGTACGGCCCAAAAGTGAGTTTTGAAAGCCATTAATCTCAGTGATTGATGACTCATTGGTATTGATCAACATCCCCATCAACCCCCTGCAGATATGCTATGATCGTTTTGTGCTTATGGGGCAGTAAAACTCTCAATTATTGCCCCTTTTAAGCCAAGGATATCAGGCCAAGGATAAACAGTGACGCTCCCTCCCCGAACCTTCTCAAGCACAGCCTCATCTACTAAGTGGGAGATGCCGACTGCGGGAGGCCCCTGCTAACCACATGCTATCACAGCTCGGCCTCCCAGCCTCCAACCGCGACACACTTACACTCATCCACTCCACAGGGGAAGTGTTGAGCCTTACTCGCCGATGTGAG
>OOFE01028153.1:24292-40484 GCA_900323365.1 Monocentris japonica
GCCTCTCCCAGTATCACATCTTTCTCTCTCTGCTCCTCCCATTACTGTTGTCTTCTGTCTGTCTCTCGGTCTGTTTGTCTCTCTCCTCCTCTCAGAGCAGTTTTCCCTCAAGTGCTATCCCACTGTCATTTTTGTTGTTTGTCTATCTGTGTATCTCTTTTTCTTCCTCCCCCTAGCTCTCCCATCCCCCTGTCAATATTATTCTTTGTTCATCTGCATCTCTAATTCTCCAGCTCTCTCTCTCTCTTTCTTCTGTTGTGTCAGCCAGCCCTCCTCCCTATTAAGGCAAAGTGTGGCGCCGAGGCCCAGCCAGATGCCACTCTGGCTAGTAAGCATCCACTGTTTTTCTACATGACCATACCTTCAAATACAGTACCAAAGGTTTTGGCATAGGCTCCCACGTTGTTCTTGCCTAGCTAGGAGCTAAGACCTCAGAGACGGAGAGGTGATCTCCATTTTTGATTTCTTAAGAGTTGCATGGTAAACCTAGAATTCAGTCTGCGCAAGAGCATGCTCTAATCCTCTTCAGGCATTAAGGCAATGGAACAACTTTTCTGTGACTCCTCAGACAGCATGACATTTTCATTGGATGTGGCGATATGCTGGTTTTTTTTTTTCTAGGTCTTTAGGATATTCTAAAATGAATTTGAAGTATACATAACCACACAATAGTTACCAATCTCAAGAATGGACAAATATGCCAGTTAAGGAACAGGCACCAATAAGTTTATTTGGAATCCACATACAGTAGCAATTGTAATAGTTAGACTTGTACCATTGCTCTGCACAATATACTGTAAATGTTTCACTCAGAGACCAGGGGAAACTGGGCATGTTGGACTTCCCGTGTTGGACTGCATTCTCTCAAACGTCGTCTTAAAATTGAGTGCCATGTGAAACAATAGCTAGACTAGAGGCAGACTGTGAAGCATCATGTCAGCATCATGACTGAATATATGGGAGTAAAAGTGGTAATACTAGGGAGATGGATGTCACTGTCGCACGCCGACTCAACTTCAGCGCCCTGGTCCCTCTCAAGCCTGAGGGTATAACTGGCCTTCCTTCAAAGGAGGAAGCTTAAAAACAATCTCCAAAAGAGGCAGCGTAGTGTTGGATTGCGATGGGCATCAGTCAACCAATCAGTAGTCAGTCAGTCAGGCGAAGCCCTGCTGTCTCCCACTCCAGAGAACAGGTACCCTGAACTAGTTTCAACAAAGCTGAGTCGGAGATTTAATGCAATATAAAGCCTCTGGGCCCTTTTAGCAATTTGAAGTCAACACACAAATACGCCCACGCTCAACTGTGGAAAGACTTCCCATCCCGGCCCCTTCATGTGCAAATGTGCTGACTGGAGGTGTGTAAGTGTGTGCGTCTGTGTGTGTCTGTGTGTGCTCAGCTTGTGCTCAGTTTCCCTTCTGAATCCTTCACACTACTCACTCGTTCCTGTTTGTGATCCCCAGCAGCACATCAATGGCCAGACAGTTCAAAAACAGACTACAGAAATCCAAAGCGTTTTTTAAAAATTTTTTTTCAAATGCCTTGCCCTTTTTTGCGATAATATTCCAATGTAGTTCGAACCCACGCTGTGTGAGGTGAGTAATTCAACCCATGATAATCATTCAACACAGTGAGTAGTTGTTGATACCAGGCAGATTGTTGAATCTGTGCTTTTTTGAGTGTAGATTTTACCCTTGCCTCGTACAGAAAACAGTCTTCATGAGACAACAATCAAAGGGTCAGCGCATGGAACTATGGCACTATGAAGTTTTCCCCAGATGCCAATAATGCAATGGTGCCATCTGCAATATCAGAAGGAGTGCTGCTCTTGACATTCTCCATGTGATTGGCAGCGTTTCCAGCTGTTGGTAGCGTTCAGAGCCGGCGCAGGGTTTGTTTTTTTTATGCTGATATCAACTTGGGCATCTGTTGCATAATTTCCATTTCCCAGTTGAACAAAGGAGAGCTTCATGTGTACGACGACGTGTCATTCTCTGGAGATGAGCATTGGCATTATTGATGGGGAGTCAAGATGGGTGACTTACTGAGTTTTTGTCTTGCAAATTAAAGTGATTGATTGTGGTGTTTTAAAGCAGCAGCAGCATCCAAAGATTTATGATTGTAATCTGAATTTCTGGCTTTGTTCTTAGTACAAATCAATGCGATTAACCTCCACAGGTAAATGTTGGAGTTTAGTCTCGGAGGAGCTTGTGTAGGTATGCACAAACACCTTCAACAAAACGATTATTCTGGAAGCTGTAGGTGAAGGCAAATAGTGAGATTCGCCTGTAAATGGGGAGCGTGGCTATGAGCTGAAGCTGGATAAATACAAAGCAACAGTCCCTGGGCTGCAGGGCCTGAGGCCATTGCATTGCTAGCAGGCAAACAGCCACCTAGACCGCCCCAGCAGGGTAGAGATGTATCAGCCAGCCTGTTGGACACCTAACAGCTGATTTAGCTAGTCCTTAATGGGCAGGAGGGCTCTACTGCTGCAACTGCACAATCTGCTATAGTAATATCAGAAACAGCAATACCTAGATTGCAACACTAACAGATACTAATCTTGGGAAATCATGAATAGAAATTAGAAAAAAATGAAAATAAAATGAATCACTAATAATACTGATAACTGTATGGATTAGTATGTTGAGGCGCACAATGGATACATGGTAACATGGTTGCGCAACTCAAGGTATATATGTTTCAATTTTCCATACTTTAAATACTTCACTGTGTACATTTTTGGAAATACACTTCAAATCCAAACATTATTTGGTAACAGTTGCATAAGAAGCTAAAGTGAAATCTAATGTAAGGCTAGTATTAGCGCATTGTAGTAGCATAAATACTACCACTACAATAAAGTACAAGGATGCAGTCAAAAAAGCCCCTTTTTATTTTTCATTAAGATTGGGGCAGTTATTTGATACATTATTGGTAATGTCAATACTGCTCTTGACCAGAAAACTATCCACTCTAGTAATCTTGTTAGGCTTTAAGTGTTACCCCCCAATAAAGAGCAGTCTTAAAATGAATTCAACAAAACTCACATGCACACAAGATAAGATACACTAAAATCAAACAAAACAATAACATCAAAAGTGATGACAACTTGTTGCCTGGCTGAATTAACCTTTCAATGAACGTTATAAACAAAAAGCAGCACTGTAACACTGAATGAAACTCTAAATAGTCCAGGAACAGTGTTATTGAAACATGGATTCTGACCTCAACAATTATTGCTTGGAAGTGTATACGTTCTGACAACACAGATGTGAGAGGGGACCCTTAGGACCGCGGTCTGTCACCTCAGGCTAGCTAGCGGGGCTAAAGCTAATTTAGGCGAGGCCAGTTAGGGGAGGGTCACAGTTCACTGTGAATGCCCTGCTGCTTTAGCACTGGCTGACAGGCCACAGGAGTCTGAAAGTCCATGATGTACTGGCATTTGCTGGGCTCCTTCACCGATCGCAAGGCTGTCTCCGTCCCACATGTCAGCGTGACCTAGAAAAGCACAGGAAAGACAAGTTGAGGTGGTGTGGGCAGAAGAGACATTGTTAGCCTAAGTCAAGAGCCATGTCAGTTTTATCTTGTAAAGGGAGCTGATTGAGGACATTCTCCTAGATCTTGTTTTACCGATTTGCCAGGCATGAGCATTAATTGTAGTACTTTGTTAGGATTGTGAGGGGAATGAAGGAGTGGGATTCACTACAAATGACAAAATCATGCAGAAAAATACAAGTGGAATTCACAGCAATTTGTTGAGACGCAAACATATTTAGGTCTCCGCTCAAATGAAATTACAGTACGTGTGAAGAGTGAAGTATCTTTCATCACTGCCCTATCTAATATGGCAATGTATGGGAGCCAAGCTGATATTGTGACACAGGGATACTGTGGAGTTACGGGACATCGCTACTGTGGTCCCCATATGTGGGCAGGACATGCTAGGATGTGATTGCCACTGCCATGACTTTAATAGGTGACTTTTGTTGCCCTCTGCAAGAAAGTGGAAGGGAAAAACAACTTATTTTACTTCTGGGGGGTTTCCATAGCAACCCCTCACATCGTACTGCACCCTATACAGACAATCCCTCCAGTGAACAAAAGCACCTGGAGAGAAAGAAAGATGGGAAGTTGACAGGTATTATTGTGCTAAAATTTCAGACTGGTACAACTAGTGATTTGGTTTTGTCCTATACTTAAATTAAAAATAGTGTCTTTTGTTGTGTCACTTAGTATCTTGTTATACAGGGATGCAGGGAAGTAGGTATGTGTCGGTTGTGAGACAAAGCGTGTTTGTATGTGTGGGCGTGCGTGCGCCTGTGTATTTGCGGTTTGGTTTTGAATTACCATCCCTCAGTTGTGTCATGGGTTCCAAGACAAGCATGACTTTACCTCTCACTTCATGTCTGTTCATTCATTGCTAGCCTTCATTTCAGTAGCAGGGTAGCCTAGAGGTCAGGGAAGTGGGCTTAGATAGAACAATATTTTATTGTTCTCCAAGAGGAAATTCCTTTTCACAGCAGGTACATGGAAACAGTAAAGAACAGTGATACAAGACATTGACAGTTCACAGCGCCCAGACATATCGGCACTAGAGTTATATGAAAACAACTACACAGAGACTGTAGTCCAAGATGTAACTGAGGCAGTTTGTCGAGAGCCGTGGTGGCAGAGCGCACAAAGCTGCCAAAGTGAGCTTTGCTACAGATCAAGGGTCTGTGTCTGCAGCCGGATGGGAGGTGGGTGAAACATGGGTTCAGGGTGCGTTCAGGGTCTTGTGCTATAATGGGTGTGTTGTGAGGGCTTGTGACTGGAAGATCGCCCGTTTGAATCCCCGAGTGGCTGGGAAAATGTAGGTGAATAACACTCTCCCCTCCTACTGTTGAGGCGCCCATCTCCCAGGTGTGAATATGTGGAACTGTATGAATGTGAAGCAGGCTGTTGCTCTGTCGACTTTCCCAAAATCTGATTAGACCAGGAACAGAGCCACACAGGGTGCCAGCTGGATAGGAACAATTTAAAGCCACAGCTTTTGCACGCAATAGCCATTATCCAGTACTCTGAATTGAATTAATAACTTCCACGGTCCAGCTCAACCTTCCACATGTCTGAGAGTCTTAATGTGCACTGCGTGTTCCTTGGCTTTGACTTACCTCAGTATCCCCCCATTGAAACAATACATCACTGAGGTCTAAAGAGAGAAGCTTGTTTCACCACAGAAGAAGAGAGCACTGTGTAAAGCCGAGGTTCAGCATTTCAAATATAATGAGGGACGACTTCTGCCGAGACTTCCTTTATGCTGACTGCACACGGTCGGGGGGAAAGGGACAGTTGTATCAAAGGAATTCAATTTAGTCTTTTCAAAGGGGGCCCCTGGATGGCATGAGTACATACATTTGCGGGTAGCATTTTGTTGGACTCCCATTTGAAGAGGGGGCCTGGCTAAGAAAACGAGATGATTAAATGTGCTACATTTTTAATTGAGCAAATTCTCACACAAAATGTTAATGGAGCTCATAAATTTGACAGAAAGAAGGGACATTGTGAGAAGAGAGAGTGGAAGAGTTGAGGGAAAAGGCTTGAAGAGGAAGCAACTGGAGAACATTAACCGCAGACTGAGAGCAAAGCGGAAAAGGGAAAAGCAGCTTACGCCACTTGGCTTTGAACATAACATCTTTTTTACTCTCTGAGTGTTCACAACATTTTTGCGCCTCAGTTCATTGTTACACATATTTGGCATCTGCGGTGACACTACGGTCCAATCCAGAATCGTAGTGGAGTGCCGTTTTCGCTCCATTATTGTGTGTTGTTTAGTCGACGTTACAGGAGACATGGTTTCACTCTAAAACTGATTAAAGCACTTACAGCAGGTGTCAGCCATGCATTGTTTGAAGAAGGAATGTGAACTGATAAATAGTTTGCTCAGTTTGTGTTGCCTTCTCTATTGTAAATGGAGAAAAATCACAATTTGGAGAAAGTTGCAAAGAAATGTTCATCAGCAAGTCCTACCTAGAAGTGTAAATGTACTTGAAGTCTTTGCTTCCACATCTTTTAGCTCACATTAGTGAATTAGTGTGTGTGTGAGACCTCCAACACTAACCATGGTATTGCGGGTAGGGCCTTGCCAGCAGGGTTCTCCACTCTCATACCTCATCTGACTGTACTGGTTCTCTGGTGTTCCTGCCCACACCCCCCACTTTCTGAAATCGGGAAAACAAGAACACGGTTACTTTCAACATTTTGAAAAAAAGTGCCTGTGAAAAAAAAAAAAATGTTTCTACCCATTAGTGTAGCCACAAAATAAACAATATCCCAATCCCATATAAACAGTTGGGACGAATCAAGCACAGAAACAAATATTTGCTATCGCTAAACACCAGGTTGGCTTGTTGAAAAACAGTTTCCCTCAGCAAAAATGAAAAGCTGGCAAGACGGCCCGTCTGGCAGTGCCCTCCGTTGGTACCCGGCATTGGCGCGCTCTCACATCCCTTCTCTTCCTCGACAATGGAGGGAAAATATTAATTACCATTTGTCAGAGTTAATTCTTTGTGCGATAACACACAAGGGAAGGAGAAGAGAGGAACACAACGCCACTGAAGCCCATCCCAAACGAGTCCCTGCCTGCCCAGTGCTAGCTAATTATATTCTCACCAAAACTTTAAAGGGGAGGTAGTTAGGAGAACCAAAGCCAGCTAGGGTGCCAACACAGCCTGCACTACCAACGGATGCCTTTTGATGACACTTTTTACTGGCTTAAGCATGGCATATAGTGTCTTTCTTTGAGGTAACATTGAAATGGAAATTTGACACTTATATCTGTTGCATTTAACTCATGTTGTTGGTAAGTATTGATTTTTGTCAAACAATGCAATCCTATCAGGCAGGGAAATGTTTTCTGCATTTGCTGCATAGTTGATTGAAGTCTTCCTTAAAATGGCTGGTGCTCTTCTCTGATCTCTCATCATTCTACCCTACAATGGCAAACACCAGTAACTATTTTTGTGGGTGTTTCTGTGTTAAAATTATAAATGCTACTAAATGCTGTGCAAAACGTTTGCCAGTTTCACTTTAAGGTATTGCTGTTTGGGCGGCATACATGGAGAAAAAAATCTAAACATGAAACTCTGCACCCCTACGTTTTATGGCTAAATCTAGCCACGCTGTCAATGTTCTGTTAGCTACAAAAGGTCATAAATTCAATGTAATGTTCTTTTCTCACCAACCCCTCCCTCTCAGTGCACAGTAGTTGATCGATGGATCTACTTTGACCACAGGGCAGGGAATCAGAGGAGGTGAAGTCTATTCAGTTCTTTTGCTTTTACAGAAAGTATTACAGAAGCTAATCTGGTATATTTCTTTACCAATTTTCATATTTATGTATCCAGAACTGAAGTGAGAATCTGCCATTGACTCTTATAATGTACATTATAACCCTAAAAAAGCTTCCACTGCATTTAGACAGAACTTCACTTTCAGCCAAATGACACAAACATTTACTTTATGTCAAAACATTTGCTGCAGTGTCACTTTCTCATCACAAAGCAAAGAAGATATTTGTCTCCAGACGCCTGTTCTAGACTGACGGTATGAAACGTGAGAAATGGATTTTCTTTTCTAGAATGTTTTCAAACATGCTTTGGCCGCTTTTGACAATCTGTAGCAGTTCATGTGACATTTGATACCTCGTTGTTGTTGTAATGTGATGGACTATTTAGTTAACCTGCAGCGCAGTAACATAGGAGTGACCTGTCATAGTAACCATAGCAACGCCAGTATTCACTTTGCACTACAACGAGTCCTACGCCTTAGATAAAAGGGGGCAGGTAAAAAACAAGCCCTGCTGAATAACGCATCCCTCTTTCATTTGTTTTTCTGATGTCCCCCATCAAATCATTTTCACAGCACATAGTATGGGTATTTAAGAGTTTACACAGAACTGGCAATTCTCGGCAGGGATGCAAATCTCGGCATAACACCGGCAGCTAGCCAACAAGAAGCCCCCGTTTGTATCGCCATAAAATGACAAATTTGGTTGTCTTTGGCGTGATGATATGTCCATTTTGCTTTTTTTGAATAACACAATAACGTTGTCACCGCTGAGTTTTATGAATCTGGCCCAATATCTCTTTTGGTCTTCACATGCTCATCTATTTTATTTAACAGCACATGATCAGGCACTAAATATCAAAAACGTCTTTTATGGCTTCAAAATTGAAAAGTGGCTGTGACCATGATTATTGGCACCCTTTTCTAATACTTAGTTGCACAGTTTTTGGTAATGATGATGCTTCGAAATGTTTCTTGTAACCATCAATAAGCTTCCTGCTCCTTTCTGCTGGCAGTTTCTCCCACTCCAGTTTCCAAGGATTCCTTTGACCAAATGCACATTTCAGGTCTCTCTATAGGTTCTCAATGCAATTGAGATCAGGACTCATCGCTGGCCACTCCACATCATTTTCTCTTGAACCATTCCTGGGTGCTTTTGGATGTGTGTTTTGGGTCATTGTCCTGCAGGAGGACCCATGACCTTCGACTGACTTCTTAACAACATTGCAAGCTGTGGAAACAGGAATACCATGATCATGTGCTATTGTAAATCAGTAGATGAATGTGTGAAAACCGAAAGTTAAATGCAAGAGTGCCGATAATCTTGGCCAGAGCTGCATGTTGCATTGCTCTGAACAAACCAGTCAGCTCGCATTAGTGAACACATTTATCCATGATCACCATTTGATTTGATCCAGCGGATTTTTTCCAAACATTAAACAGCAATAACCATAAATATTAAATGACAGACTTTGCTGAAAGTAATGACACAGAAAACAAGACAATTTTTCTGTCTGATCACAGAGGGACTGAACAGAGTGTAGAGGGAAGTGAAGAAACAGGCCATACTCCAGCATGGCATTATTCTATTCTAACAAACAGAATTCCTCTCCACATTTCTTTTAACTACACTCTTTACTTTCATTTGACCTTACTGATGGAAAACATTGGGTTCTCTTTGATTTCAAAAAGCACTCTCCAGCCTGTATAGACACATGGCTGTCCCAGAGTGTGGCTTTTCTGCCATCCGTGACGTGTACGGCTTATTTAAGATGTCTGAACGGGTCAGTCAGAGGTGAATTGCTCACACAAGTGGAAGCCGGCTGGGCCTGAGCGCCTCGCCTTTTTCCTTCCAGCCTGTTTGATTGGGTTTTAGCACTCGGTTAGCACCAGGAGGCCCTCAAATGGATTGCTGTCAGGGCCAGGAGACGTGGCCGAACGGAGAAAGTGACAGTGCTCTGGCTCTCACTACCAGTTGACTAGCGATCCCTTGCGTGTCACCTCTGTACCACCCCCCGCCCCTCCTAACCTCCCCCAACACACACACACACATACACACACTTCCTCCCCTCGCCTCCCCTTAGTTCAGTTCCTCGCCTTACCTCCATTGTCGCTCTGTCAGCCCTTCTGCGCCCCAGGAGGCAGCGCCAGGCCCTGTCAATTAGGCTCCAGTTATCACTGAGATGTGGCCGACACATTCCAGTCATTTGGACTACCAGGAGTCACGAGACGGAACCTTATTGACAGATTGTTCCCTGTAATAATACCTCTTAGCACACAGTATTGGCAGACTATTTTCTACAGGAGGAGCATGCACAGCCAGTTATTTACACTAGCATTTGGAAAAGAGCACCTTTGGCCTTGTTGCTTCATTTCATTTCTCTGTGTTGACATTTAAAAACTGTGAAATGCACACCTCGGCATCAGTGCATACAGAATATATGTTACTCTCTGATCCTTTGATCCTTTACAGTATAGCACAGGCTCAAATTGCAAAATGGACCCTCCTGTAGCTATGTCATCTCTATTTTCTCATCCAATTTGTCACTGTTTGGCTTTAAGCTGCAACCATGATACACACAATGTTCCATGCCCATAACAGTGGCTCACTTGAACTTGAGGTGGCAGGGTTGGTCTCCTCAAATTACTTGGATTACTGTATCTATTTTCTTCCCTCTTACTATAACATGTTGGTTCATCTGCTACTAACATTCAGATTACCTAGAATACCTCGACTAGCATCTTCAGGAGTGAAAAAAATAGATAAAAAAATTGTCAGATTATTTCTAAAACACTCACATTTCCTTTTTTTTTTAACCCACTGTGTAAGAGAGGGGTTGAGAAACGAACACATTTACAAGTATGTAAATAGATTTGTGTGGGCAGACGACAGAAAATTCCCTTCCTGCTTTTGTGGAAATCCATTTCCGACCACAAGGAGACAAGGGGGATCATGAATGCAGACTTCATTTTAATGATTAATGATGGCAGATATTGAACACATGCTCTTTTTGGGTCTTAAAACGCCGGGAATCTTGTTTACAGATATCTGGGCTATGATTCATTCTTTGTCTGGCCTTCTCTAATGCCATAAAATGCACCTTCCATCACAGATAAACCTGTAATGGTAGAATATCTAGACGGCTAAACCCATTATCCATTCATTTGTGTTGCATTGTGGGTGAGATAGTGGGCCTCTGAGAACTCCATCCCAGCATCAGACATACCACTAACCACAGACATCAGAGAGTCAATCTCATTCGATTTTGCTTCTGAATCACTATGGTGTGATTCCTATTGACGCACAGAATAGCACATGGAGACGTGATTTAATTGCATCCAGTACGTACAAAAGTACCATTAAAATTGCAATTTCGGCGACTTGAAGGCTAAGAAGTATAGAAGTTTGCAGCAAGACAGTGACTTAATAAATAATGAACAGTAAAATATGAATCAGAAATCCAATCTGCCAATTATGGAATTCAAGAATATACCAAAGATTTGATGTAATGATTAATGGCCAAAAGGTCTCAGAATACCCACATTATTTAACTGATTTTTCAAATCCTCATTAACAATGATTAGCTTTCTTTTCTTCTTCCGATAATGGCTTGAGCTGATATAAGCTCCTCTTATTTTTTTTTTTTATAACGATGTGGTCGCCAGTGATTCTCTTTTAAACTTCGTCGTAGCGCTAATCCGTACGCCTTGACTGATAAATCCCGAAGATCCACAGCTAATCTCGCCCGGCACTGAGAGAAGAGTTAGCCCCTCCAATATAGCCACACATCAACCTGTCAGAAGCAATTATCATTTAGACAACTCTACTCTGGTGTTTAAACACCCTGCAGATACTGAGAGGAGACAAAAATCTGGGCCAAAAGTGTATGTGTGTGTGCATGTGTGTTTTGAGACCCTAGGATTTCACTGGAGAGAGGTTGGGGGAACAAAACCGCAGGCAATAAGAACAGAATGGTGGCGCCCTTTGGTATCTCACTGGTTTGCCCAAGTAGAATGACTACAAAATTGCCTTCAGTGCGATGTTTGTCTCTATTGTGTGTGTATTCATTAGAAAGTCCACTGAAACAACATCGAAGCATCGAATCGTATCTGGCTCACACGCACAAGGGCATGGTGGGTGAACATGTCTGCATGCATACATGCATGTATGGAACATGTTTGCGTTCAACTGCTGTGCGACGTCTCAGGTTTGCGTGTGTATTTTTATACGTTTGTATGGGAATCAAATTTGCATTAGCGTGATGTACATGATGTGCACGATGTCCCGGTGGGTGTTATGACATGCACAGACACTTACATGCACAATGAAGCAACTCCCATAAGTGCTTGTTTGAGGTATACGCTACTTAGGATACAATAAGGTCAAGAAAGGTCTGCCTTGTATAGTCTGATTACCCTCAATTTAACACCCAATGGAGAGCATCAACATCAAGCTAGGTCTTTTATATTTACCCCAGTCATTTTTCAGCTGGTGGAAAGTTAGCAACATTAGGATGTGTCAACTTAGCATCAAATTACTCTTTTATGCTACTCTAACATCCAGCCCCTCATACTGAATCCTAACCTTGTGCATTACTAATGACATACGTGTTAAGATGGTCTAAAGTCTGTGCTTATTATCCTCACCTTCGGGTGCCTACTGTAGCATCCACTCATTAGCTGCCACTGCAATGAAATACACCTCACAGCTATGCTTTTCGGCGCTTTAACAAGGGGTCTGGAGTAGCAAGTTAGTCCCCTCACTATGCTGTTAATGCGATAATCATTTGCAGCATGAGACACAGTGCTGCACTAACAGGCAGAGATGCTGGTTGATCCTGATGTGGTGCAGCAACAGTACGAAAAAGGCCACACTCAAAGCAAGCCAAGCCAATCACCGCCGACCACTGCTACTCAAGTAAAGTAGACAATTAGAAAGCAGTGCTTTGAGTTGAGCCCAGGCACTGTCATTACTGTGCCAGTCACTGATGCCCCCCCCCCATCCCCTTGCCACCCATTGTGCCTAGCACCTTAATAAATAATTCATACACCCAGGAACATGTGAAGGGCACATGCTGGGTGCTCACTCAGGGCCTTGCTTCCACCCCATTTCATGATTGATATACAAAGGGGGCATTTCCTTTTTGCCCAGTGAATAGTTATTTCAGAACTGTGGGGTACAGAACAGGACTAAGACGTATCACTACACATACAACCTAACCGAATACAGGAGGGTACGTCAGAATTTAAACAAATCTTTAACATGTCAATCATTGACATCCCACATGGCATGTGTGCTAGAGGTTTTGGTTTTGTGCCTCCATTCTGTTGGCCAGTTTACTATGTATTATCTTGACCAAGAGTCTAATTAAGGATGGATGAGTAACGTTCATGGCACCTTTTGTTTTACATTCACCGCACATACATCCAGGCCATTTTATAGACAGTTATAAAATGAACTCGGGGTGCATATTTCATCAACACTTCCCGTCTGATATGAATCAGGGCTGATGTCAAACCCAAATCAGTATTCTGTTAACAGCTCACTTATGCCTCATTAACGACTGGGCTAGATGTTGCCATGACTACCCAGCAGAAAGGCCATCAGGGGTTCACAGTGTCAGCCCTCCACTCCCTACCACTTCAACCCTCTCCTCTCCTCAGACACACAAGAGTCATTACCCTTTGCCTTGATTGGCAGATAAGGGCTGGGTTGTTAAGACATATAGAATGTAAACCCATAGGAAAATGAACAACATAAGATTCAGGACTTAAGTTTCATGTATTTCAGTGGCTGCGTTACATAAACTATAGTTATTGTGTAACTACCTCTGTATCTGCCTATCCGTTAGTGGGCTATACTATTACATTGTGTGACGCTCCTCTCAAGCGTTGGGCATTAAGCGGCTGCCATGTCCCCAGGTAGAGAGGGCCCCTCTCGTCACTAATGGCACTCCAGCGAATGACCTTGACAGCTTGAAAACGAGCGCATTAAGTAGACCACTTTAATGTATAATTATGCACTTGTTCCAGTGGGACTGTCACCACTCTGTGGGTTAAATAATTACGGCTCAGAATAGATGAAAAAATAAAAATAAAATCTTTTTTCAAATGTCTATCAAAGCAATTAAGGGACAGGACTGGCTTTGATATGAATACATGAAAGGGAGCATCACTCCATTAAGTGAGCACATTCAGAAAATGGTAGAAGGTAAGTAGAGCTACAGAGAACAAGACAACGAACGCTGCTATTGGTCATCATACTAAGGGGTTGTAATGCGCTCTTATTTTTTAGAAAACAGGTTGACTAAAAATTAAAGCAGAATAATAAGCTATCCAAACACAGAATGTTCCAATATGCAAGACAAAATAGGTACCGTGTCAGAAATGTTAGCAGGAATGCCCTGGTGCCTCGATGGGCTGTGTGGCACATGCCATCTGCCTGTGACGTTGTAGGTTCAGGTCTGGTGCCAACCCCCTGTCTCTCTCGTGTCTAGCGTCTCTCTCAGCTGTTCCAACTATTTATTTATACTATATTTTTCAACTATTATACCCCAATTTCAGAATCAAATGCAAGAAAGCGGATTAAAAACATCTTATAGATTTGTCATGTGTATTGACAGCTGCCTTAGAAATCCAAAGCCTTGGTGTGTCTCACCCTGTCAGCCACTTCACACTGATATCCAATTTGAGGATTAGATCAATCACACTCATAATTCTCATAATTCACAAATATTTCACCTCAGGTTGACTTTTAAAGTAACCTATATCAAAATAAAGGATGATCAATGGAGTCTTGGTGATGTCATTGATGGTTCAGTTAGTAAAATACCCATCACCTGTATCCTTTTGTAACAGAAAAAAAAATGTGGTTGTTTCGTCAAGAGCTGATGAAGTGTGTCATTCCCAGATTAAATTTCAGGTTGATGTTCAATTTCTTTGCGCTCACTTGTAACATGCTCAAGTTCCAGTAGTTTTACAGTAATATCTTGCAGCTCCCTTGTGATTGCTGTGCAATAAAATGGCCACCTATTGAGATAATTATCTACTTTTCTTCTGTTTATACATGCGCAGCCACTGCAGAAAACTGCAAGTTAACAGTAATTAATCTTAAAAGAATAAGGGATGTGATACATTTTCTCAGAGCCTCTCTACTTTTAATAATTTCGAAAAAGGTGCTGGGATTTTTCAGCTGCCCTCATGAGGAACTGGCTATTATTGATCAAATGAACACATTTCCATATTACCATGGCCACAGAGTAGAGTTTCTCTTTTTTTGGCCTTTGCCAATACATTTGCTCAGTTGGATCATTCAAGCTAAGGCCTCTCAAAGGACCCTGACAGCCTGGAGGCATTCACACTGCTGCACAGCCTTCTCCTAAGCACATGGGATTTTTTTGTGTAGCACATTGTTGGGACCTTTTATTTAGAGTGCATAAATCCTTTACAAGAAATGCATGATTGCGAAACAATATGTGCTCAATCTAGCACTGGTTATAAAATGAGCCTGACAATAGGTCTTTGAAAACATCATTGTGATGCTGTGTTTCTATGTGGCTCAAGAGCAAGATGCATTTAGACAGGGTTCCCACTCTTTTAAAGAAATCATTTTCCAGGACATTTCCAGGATATTTCCAGGACAGTTTTTCTTGACAATACAGGATAGAAGGTGCTTGCAAATGGTCATATAATTTACCGGTGGGCCTAGTATTAACACATTTAACCCCAGTTGTATTCCTACAGGGTTCATAATGAATGTGAAGTCTGCTCTCAGATTCAGTAACATTTTTTTCAATTTTTTCTAAACTATTATAAATTCACTAGCGAGTACACGTGTACATGTTCCCACCCCTAGTGGGAATATCTTTCCAGCTCATTTTAGTTGGGTAAAAAGTGTCTACAGGCGGCAATCTTCTTGACTTGATTGCTCCTGTGACTGTATGGGCAGCTCAGCGGGAGCCTCAAAGACAGGACTGGAGTTGAACTCTAGCTCATGCCTTACTTTGTGCTAGCCTACTCGCTAGCTGACGTTAGAATATTTTCATCACGTGATGACAAAGTCAAAAGATACAGGATTTTAACCCAAACAACTTAACTTCACTCCAGTTTCATTGAAAGAATTGTGTGGTAGCTACTTTATGTTGATGCTACAGTCGCCACTGTTCTCTCCAGCCCCACCACTCTCTCCCTCCACTGTCTGGTGTCAGTGTCACCCAGTCACGAACTTCAACTTGCCTCAACAAATCCAAATTAAAACCAGGCGTAGGCTATGGTTTCCATGTATGGTTATCAAATGTTCCTTACTTGATGAAAAGCACGACGGTATTGACCTCGACAAGGAGTATTAAATAAGACTGCTAACGTTAGCTAGTTAGATTTTCACCGTGAATGTAACGGGACTAAGTTCCAGACATATTACTATTCAGGAGCAACATTCGCGGTGACAATCCATTTGAGACTGAAATCAGAAACCATTCAAAATATGTCAGTAGATGGCCAGCGTTTATGGGACACTCATCCTTAGCAAGTAGCTCTAATGTCAACAAGCTCACCTGCCCGTAGCTGTGTTGGAAGCTAGCTAATATTAGCTAACGTTAGCTAGTCATCAATAATGTAACATTACCTAGCCAACACGATGCATTATGTTGAAGAAAATTTGCCAACATGAAGTTGATATATTTTAAGGTTGGGGTTCATTTATCAGCAGCAACGTCGTACATTACTTTATTAGTGTCTCTTACCAGTTGACTTGAAGGTAACGTGCAGAGCCGTTCTCTCTTGAATGATCTTATACTACTTCTCACTGACGTTGTCGAACATGGTATGTTCGCGCTGATCGAACGCTTTGAAGTTCCACAGCACAGCA
>OOFE01028154.1:2111-21218 GCA_900323365.1 Monocentris japonica
GGGAAGTAATGAGTAACATCAGTTTGACAGGAGTCACGAGTATCAAGGTTGCCGGTTTGGATCCAGGTGGGAAAGTAAACAACGCTCGCAGCTCAACTACACAATGGTCACCGGTACAAGACTATGTTACACACACACACACACTAATCCCCTAGGCTACTGCTGTAAATAAACGGTAAAGATTCTTCAACTTTCTTGGTTTAATACGGGTTGGAATAATTTCAGGACCAATATCATGACCTATTTCTATTATATTAATAAACTGTGTCATTTATGTGACAGACTTGGCCTATTTCAATATTCGGTTATATAAAATGTGTTTATCATGCCATGTACAATAACTAAAATAAGAGTAAAATTCTGCTATATAAAAAAATCTGTCTTGTCTCTTATTTTTACATATTAAATTGAAGCAGAATCATTTTGTAATCCTTTTTGAAGAGAGTCGTTTTAATTTGCAGTCAACTGAAGAAGAGAAATGCGACAGATCTTAGAGTTGAAAATTGTATGGCTCTATATTCTTGTGCATATGCTTTGCTGAAAATTTAATTTCTCTTTAGCCTAAGTATCCGATCTATTACCATTTTTGTTATAAATTAAAAAATAATTTTCATTTTCACGCCGATATGAGGAAATGTTAAACAGAAGTTCCGATTTTATATTGAAGAAAAAAGGATATTTTTGAGCACATTGGAATAATAATATATTGAAATCCAGCGCGTTTGTTTTAGCAGCAACTACATTTAATTTTGTTGAATTGCATCTTTGTCGAGGGCGCATTCATCTAACAAATATCCATCACAAAATAATATAAATAAATATTACAATTATCAGAATTTACTCTCATACAAGGAGTGAAGAAAATGCATCCCCGCTTCAATTACAAATGAAGGAATAATCGTGTCACCGTGGACGCTATTGGTTAGGGTATAACATAAAATAGGATTTAATTTTACTGAATGAACTTGACTCAAGTTATGGCCATGATTTTATAATTTTTTATTTTGTTTTATCTTTTAGTTCGTGGTGAACAGTGATTTAGTGGTAAATAAAAAAGTTGTTAAACTATGAATTGTAGTCGGTGATCACAATGACAAAAAAAAACATTATTACAAAAATATGTTATTTTCAGAAAAGCATTCATTCATTCATATTTTTTTTCTTTTAAAAAATATCATATCCTCATATAATAAACACATACGTTTGATATTAATGAGAATAAATGTAAATCATAAATATCTCTGTCACCCTATAAAAGTGGGTGAAGTGTATAATTCCGCACGTGAAAAAGGTTGGTAAATTGAGTGTTTTCCCTCCATACGTCCCTGGTGATGATGTGGTGGGTAGCTTATGTTGGGTGTTGCTGTCACCGTGGCTAAGAAACAATCCATTGTAGATAGAAAAAAACAAATTCCCAGCCATCCTACCTGCACTCTAGACTCCGTCAGACCGATCCTTAGAGCCAGTTCCTCTCTCATGAAGATATCTGGGTAGTGCGTTTTGGCGAAGCTCCTCTCCAGCTCGTTCAGCTGGGCCGGGGTGAACCGGGTCCTGTGCCGCTTCTGTTTCTGGGTCTGCTGCCCTCCAGACTGGTTGGAGTTACTGTTCTGCTGCTGCTGTTTCTCTTGCTCTTTACTGTTGACCTGCACGGGGTTGGATCCTCCGCCGTTGTTGATATCTTCACCCGGGAGCATCGTGGCCCCTTCCACGCCGTCCGGGCCCGGACCGAGCTCCCCGGAGTGTCCCGGGTCAGGTCCCCCTCCACCCAGCCTGCACTTCAAAGCCTCCCTGTGGCCCAGGAGCTCCGCCGCGGCATCCTTCATCCCTGCACAAACAAAAACACCTTGTGAGATTTTTAAACTGTACTCAAACATGAATGTGTACTGTATACAGCAGGGGGGAAAAGCCATTGGTTAGTGACAAAGCATTATTTGGTGAGATTTTAAAGTACATTACATTACAGCATATACTTTACAGGAAAAAAAGCGAAAATGCTGAATGGTTGAAGCATTATTTGGTTGCAGAAAAAAATGATATAATGGCGAGTTTGTCATAAATGGAAAGGTTGATCTAATGCTCCACATGAACATGCGGAAAATGATCCCGTTGGAATTTAAATTACATTGCAGATAAAATCAAGAGCGAAGATTGGAGTTCTTTGCGAGCACAAAAACACAGCATGCACGTTATAATCTCCCCCTTAAATACACCTAATTCAAGTCGATCACACCGATATCTTAGAAAATTGTTAAATCAAATTACGCAGTAATATAATAATAATAATTACTTTTCCAATGAATTAGGCTAGTTTAGCTCACTTCAGTCACATTAAGGCAATATAAGAAACAAATTGTCAATTCTCTGTGCTTGATTTAAGATTAGAAGTGCCTCCAGCTTACAGTAGAGTTGAAGACCGGAGTTTGGTGACGATAACTCACCGAGGCGAGCATCCAGGAGGTCGGCGTGAGATAGCATTGCGCACCGCTCCAGGGCGAAATGCTATTCCAAAAAAAAAATCTCTATGACTTTAACCTATTTAAGAAATATATATAGCCTAAATGAAAGCAAATTCGGTTTGTGGTTAAAAGGGAGGTTCGTTGCATTATAATGTAGTTTAGAGAAATGGGGAGGCGCTTAACAACGGAATGAACCCATGAGCTTCTCCAAACGAGGACCAATCAGAGTTGAAGCCTGAGGTATGTCAGCTACACCCCGAGACCCCCAGTCAAACCCCCTGTCCTATCCTCCCACATCCACAAGTTCATTCCTCCTCATTCCTGTAATTGGCTTTGATTTCTCCCCCAAATTACACCCAATAAAATAACCTGATGTAATATCTGTGTGAAAGCTTCGACCCGTTCAAGAAATGTTGGATCACCACAATATTTGTTTAATTGTGCATGCTGTTCCTGCACTCTTTTATAGTGAGCTACTTTTCTCCATCAGCTTTGAACCAGAAGTGAGGTTTTTTTTTCCTTCACATGAAGACCCACATGGCTACATAAACAGACCATTTAATCGTCAGAATTTCATTGTACAAAGTGAAAACTATATCGTGTAACATCTTGTTAAGAGATGGATATGAACTTCAGCCTATAACAGGTTACAGCTTTGCATTTTCACATTATTGCCCTTCCTCCTTTCTATCTATGATATTGCTAGTTTCCATCACGATATTGTCGACCTCTTTATAACATGTCCAATTACTATTACTGCCTTTTTGAAGCGAGGTGAACCTCTTCTAATATCCCTAATTTCCTAGTCAACCAAACAACAAAGTTTTATATATTTCAAACCAGGGTAATTTTCAAGGCCATTAGGCTTTTATGTAATTAGTGCCAAATCTATAAGCTTTTATTGCAATTATCAGAGCAAATTAGTGGTAATTTACTAGTGTTTAGGCCCAACTGTCAAGAAGGGAGGAACTTTGCAATGATAGGCTATGTGAGCAAATGAAGTGCATAATTCGGCGGAAAGTGGAAAGAGAGTTGGTGTTTAACATGAGCTGTGAATGTTTGATAAAGGGACGCAGTGAATACCCCCGAAATGCAAGGAGTAACCTGACGCCTGAATAGATAGCCCTACATGGGGAAACACACAATCATGCTTTAAACACTTTGAACAGGCCGATTTCTTCCATACTATTGATTTTTCATAATCTGTCCAAATTAGGGTTATTCATTTTCAGCCAGAAGAGAACAGGCCCTTGAACCGCCTAAAAGCAGGCCTTGTTGTCATTAAACAAAACACCATTACACTCAATTACCACGATAGCTTCTTGTTACACACACACCAACCTCCCAAATATAGCCTATATAAGGACAGGGAAAAAAAATCAGACATGCTTTAGACAGATGTCGGGACGTTTTGAGAAAGCAGGTTTATTTATTATGTAGTGAATAGTGGCACAAAGGAGGCGTCCGAGCGTGAACCCGGGGCTCTTTTGGGTCCTTTTCTCCATCCATCCAGGCTTCAATTGCCTCTGCTCATCTTTTATTTGTCTGCAATCTGGTGATACGACAGACCGGGAAGGTTGCACCAGTCGTGCACGGAGTCTCTTTCGGACACGTCAACAGCCCTCTTTGCGCCGACGCCTGAGACGAGGAGAGCAGCAAACAGAGCTCACTTGGAAATTATATCTTGCCCTCTGCGTTTTTCATATCCTACATTTTTAAAAGAACTTGGACTTGGCCTAAAGGAGGCTAAAGGCTGGAACTTGGTTAATCCACGATATATCTTCTGATATATCTATTTTCTGAGGATAGAGAATATAGTCGCGGGTTTGTTTGTTACTCATAAAATTATTATTATTTTTAAATACAAAAGGGCAGGTATTTATTGACTAATGGTAACTGTATGCGCTATTGGTAATAATTTACCATTATCGTTTTGAATTTGTTCTACTCTATGTTAAGTTGCAGCTATGCTCGGCGCACTGAAACCATAAGGATCATTTAAAATCATCACTGTTTGGTCCCCGTTGCGGGATGATGGATTGCGCGCTTCATTTTACGACTTTTCAATAGCTCAGTGCTTTTATAGCAGTACAAACAAAAGTGAATGACTCCTCTCGTAACAGTAGGTCATATTTAACCCAAAGAACGAGAGGGGATCATGAGATGTCATACAGTGTGAGCTAAAGGGGCCTATAAAAAGCACCAAAAAAGCTGCATTAACTTCTTTGATTTTTTTCACATATGTTGTCTAATATTTAGACGACATTTTTTTCATGGTGGATGAAGTCATTTTTCCCTAATAAATAAGTTCCTGAGGGAAGACAACAATGCGTGAGAGCACATTGGCTTCCTGTAATACAATTTATTTAACTGGTTTAGTTCGTACAGTACCTATAGATTGAATCTCTTTACGCCAATACCTGCCGCTGAACTTCAAGATTTCAAGCTTTATTTGAAATATGTGGGTATAAAACAAAACATTGACTTTATTTGGACATTTCCTGCCATAATAAAAAAAGTTTTGTTCAATTTGTAATAATAGGCATAGTAGTAGTATTATTGTTGTTGTTGTTGCCGCCCTGGATTTGTATGGATTATGTTTATTTAATTTTTGTGGGAGGTGAATTTCTGTTCCTGAAAGATGTTACTCCTGATTTATTGTGCTAAATTTCAACATTAGTGCCTTTTGGCTTAGCTCAACTAATTCGAAGGAGTCTTTTCACCACATTCAATAGTCTGAATCGACTCTCTCTCTCTGTGTATGTGTGTGTGTGTTGTGATGAAGGTCTTGGTTTTGCTGAGTTGATAAGGCTGTAATTAGGGTAAACAAGGACCAAAGCACAGTTAGGTTATCTCTCCCGGCAGATTCCAATAGCGTGCCCACATCAATCTTGTCCTCGGTATAAATAAAAATAGACAAACAAACAAATTCGCTCCCAGCAAGTTAATGCGGCGCATCTGAGTGGAAAGTAGACATTTTCACGCGTTCTGGAGATGAGGAGTGACTTTTAATAAAACTGCAAGAAAAACAAATGTAATACTGTACGCCGTATTGGAGCTGGAGGATCACACAGCTCTTTGAGGCCCTTAGCTTCTACAATTTGGCTTCTACGGTCTCATATCCACGAGTGACCAGACCCAGTGCCTTGCTCAATGACACCTGGACAGGACAGGAGCTGCTGGAGGGGTAGGGGAGGGGGTAAACCCGGGACTCTCTGATTACAGGACAGCCTCTCCAACCACATGCTGTCTCTTTCTGCTTTCAGCTCGTCATCGCCGTGACCGCCTCCGTTTCTGTGCCCATGACGTGCAGCTAAAACGGGTGATGATTTTTGGACTTTTCTCGCCCCTTTCTTTCCTTTCTCAGGTCCGCTTGTGCAATCTGTATTCACTCAATTAGAGATTTGTAAGGAGAAAAACAATCGATCTTCCATCTGCACAAGCCCCAGTTTAACAAATGAGATTCTTGTTTCGTGCAGCTGATTTGCTGACAGTCTGGGGGATTAGAAGTAATAAGTTATTGTGTTTGAGGAGAGAGGCGAGGGGCCTAGCAGCCACCGCCGGCTGGTATTGCGTTGCTTAGTAACGCACTACAGTAACAAGATTACTTTTAACGAGTAGTGTAACGAATTCAAATTTCAATTTCAGTCGGCCTGACAATCGACTTGCCAATAAAAATCGTTATATTTGTTATCACCCCTCTAAATATCAGATTAAATGTGAATTATCCTCAAACGAACCATCACTACTAATGGTACTTTGATTTTATAAAGTAAAATGGTGACCAGAGCATTGATCATCCAAACTGTTCGATTTCCTGATTTTAAAAGGGAAGAGATGATGCCAGCCGTCAATTTCAGGGCTGTAACCTTAATGGAAAAGTAATACGAGTAGTGTAGCGAATTACGGCTCCAAGAGAGTATTAAATCGTAATACTTTTGAAATGAGAAACGAGTACTGAGTAATTCACTTCCTTTGAGTAACGAGCCCGAGACCGGTACTCCAACCACAAACCCAGGTGTAGCGCCCCGCCGTCGCATCTCATGCCTCAATTAGCGCCGCTGCCCTCTGCATGGACTCGATTAGACCGTGATTTATCCGAAAGAAATATAATTATGCTTCCAAATAAAATAATCAGCATTGAAGAGCGATTTCCTTAACGAGATGGAGCGGGGTAGATGTCACGGAGTAGCAGCGCCTCATTAGGGCGGTAATGAGACTTTGGGGTGATCCCGATAATTATCGAAATCTGTAGAATAAGGATCAAGCCAAATGTAACCTTAATTTGTCTGGCCATTGAGTGTATTTAATAGTACACCATTTAGGAAGGCCCCCCCTCAGCTTTAAAATAGGGTAACGTTATTTTAGACCATTTATAGTTCTAACTGGGGCACCGACAACACTTTGTCATTCATGGCCATAACCAACATTTGTCATTTGGCTGACAGGATTGCCCAAGGTGGTCTTGTCTTTTTATTGTAGGCATCACGACACAATCCAATTCAGTGCTCTAACATGCGCACCAGCAAGTGAATACACTGTGCAATTAAATCCATCAGTTAGTATGCTGGTCTACAATATCCACACAAGGGTTTGAAATGTTACAGCAAATCTCTGGCAGGACCATCATTTAAAAAAACTGACATATACAGTACAAACGTCTTAGGCACCATATATATAAATTTGTTCTTAGATGTTTATTTTTATTCTGCATTTGTGTCAGAAAAAAAGTGCAAATTTGAGATTTCCAAACATTCATTTTCCCCAAAATTAAATGTTAAAGAGAATTTTTTTTTTACATGTGCTTAAGACTTTTGCATAGTACTGTATGAGACGTGTTGACCATTGTCAGTCAAGTTTGGAGAAAACCTGTCACCTGTGCACCTTACATGATAACACCAGTGTGCACATTTACATGACTTGTAGTGATCTCTAGGAGTGGCACAGTTTACATTTATTGTGTAAACCCTTTCCCTAAATACATAAAAATCAACCTACCAATGGACCCATTCCATTAATAATCGATAATTATTGAAGAAAAGACAAGACAAATATGATTGTGTATTTAATCACATCTATGAATTCAAGGCCAAACTGCAGATTATATATGACAAGTGAACTTTCACAACAAAAGCCTCTACTCCTCTACTGTAAGAAAAAGAGAATGCTTATTTTGATATTAGGTGGCGCGTTATTGGAAAATGTAGAAATCATTTCATCAAAAAAAAAAGAGACTTTGAATTATTCTGTTTGCTTCCACGGTTCCAAACAAGGCCTGACGAAAGGAATGGACATTTAAGTAGTGAATCTCACAGTGAGAACATCATCCTTCAAGCTTCACTGAGTCCAATATGTTTCTAGCCTCTTTGTACTCCTCCAATTCAGCCAAATCCTCTTCTGTTTCCTGAAAAGATGCAAACACACACAAGTAACTGAGATTTTTGTTTTATTACTGTTTTCAAAAAAAGTATCGTCAGTTCCTAAGACTATTGTATTGTGTACCCAAGAAAACGTAGAAATCAAACAATTAAGAATCATTTTGTTTGTGTAAAAGGCTGTATAAAAAGATATTTAAAACACTTTTTTTTTACGCTTTTGAGTGTCACCACTCACAGTGATACCATCCAACTCTATATAGCTCATACATCCAGGCAGCTAAACAAATAAGACACAACTCTCAGTGGCATTCGTTTCAGTCAGAATTCTATTACTGAGATCTGAGTTTAACAGCAACGGGTTGGACTGAGGGGAGAGGAGCCATGGCAACATGTGACTGCATGGGGTTGCATCCTTTGCTAATCCAGTGTGTGAGAGTTCCAGTGGTGGTCACTGCAGTGGCAGCACTGCTAATGAACTGTGATGAGTGTGTGCATATGCGCGTGTGTGTCTAAAGGAAGACAGAAGGACGGGCATTGGGTGAGTGACTGGGAAGGGGACATGTAACTAATTTCAGGTTAGCTCCCTCTCCCTGCCATTCAGCTCATCTGAGTGACTCCTACTATAGTGTCAGCTGCCTGACTGTTGCTCTGCATTAATTGGGATGACCCCGAGACATGCATGCGTATGTTCACTTTTCTCCATATCCATCAACATAGGTCTTGGAGGGATTAGCACCCAGCACGGTTGTACAGACAGACAGAAACATGGTGAACAAATTAGGCTTCAACAGATCTCATACTTCAAACCAAGCACACTTGACTAAACTTCTCGCGGTAAATGGCATCCCTATTGTTTGTCATCCAATACCAATGGACAAAGTTTTATAGTGTTTGATATGTATTAGTTCTCTCAGTCACAAATATGTTTGAATTTTCTTTAATCTCTCATAAGTTACTTACTAGTATCTGAAGCAGGTCCCCATGTGCAATGGCCAGACGGCGGTGACAGTCCGGGATCATCATTCTGGACTCCTGCAACACCTCCATCTGAAAACATACAGAGACCATATCAGCGCCATCACCATCTTCAATAATTGCACCATCACTGCCACTGCTCCAATCTCTCATCTCTGCCATCACAAAATCAACACATAATCTAAACAGTTTTTCACATGCATTTTCTAAGTTTAACATTATTCATTTATATGACTAGATACAGGCATAGTCAGTCTATGAATTTCGATGCAGACTAGTTCCTGACAGTATGTGCAGGGTGTCCCACATATACTTTGCTCTGGTTAACATCCCCCCCAACAAGTTCGCGGTATGAAAAATGTTATTGAGTTATTGATCGGGCAGGGAGCTGAGCAGCAGGGGACCACCTCACTCTGACTTTACACCTGGATGAATGGAGAAACCCTGAGCCGAGGGCACTGTGATCAGGCATAAAGAGGTATTACTACGCCTGGAGTGAAACTGTTATAGCCTAGACAACGTTCACAGCCACAGCTAATGTGGAATTCCCCCAACTGGCACCCTAAAGAGCAGAGAGGAGTCGGCTAACACTGTCAGACACACACTCACTCATGACAGATGCTTCCTCACCTACCCCTCTGTCTAGCTGGAAAGTCGAAACATGGATACAGTTGCGTATACATTACACGGCTATGCACACAAACAGGCACATGGAGATGAACTCATACACAGAGGCTGGCAGACTAACAGACAAACACCAAGAAAGCAGACAACTAGTAGGCTTGGTTTCCATCTAGATGTGACAAGGTGAGTCAGACTAAGCAGAGCAGCACTGAAACGGAGAGAAGTCATGGTGCCCTCCCAGTGCAGTGGAATGATCCCATCAGCACTGGATAAAGATGACACTTACACCGTATTGATTCCATTAAAATAAAAACCTCTAATCCATCCTGCCTCAGACCTCTCATCTCCAACCATAATCCATCTGGCCTCCCAATCCCCCCATTTAACACCAGCCAAGCCTACTGCTCAGTCGGAGCCATCACTCTATAAATGAACAAACAAAACAAAACACACACTGAATTTTAATGGTATGAGCGATCATCAAGATGGTGCCTATGCTGCCATCTCTACTGCATGGTACACCACCATGCCTGAAACATATAGGGGTGTAAAAACTCACAAACAATTACGGCCAATATTTAAGCTAATCCCCAGACATGCCTGTGTTGGAGATGAGTATAGTCAAGGACAAAAGTCACCATGCGTTGTTCATATTTTCAGCCCCCCTATTGCCTTCTCCAATGCACAGCAGTCTGGGGAAATAATGGAGGGGTGTAGGCAGACAGAGAGAGGGAATGAGAGAGCAGGATATGGGCCAGTGATCTGTTAGGGACTCTAAATTACCAGCATGTGTCAGTAATTATCAAACTCCTCCAAAGTTACATGATATAATTACATCTGCATCAAGTAAATTACAAAATCACTAATGATTCTCCTCTCAAAACCTAATTCGTCATTATCATTGTGGACTGACCTCATTACATGAATGAGGGGCTACTCAAGTCATCAAGATGGTCGAATTCTCTTCATAACTCCTCTATCACTTACTGGCTGAGACTGAAAGCAAAGCGCTAATCTTAGGCAATATCTGAAATGGCTAATACACAAATGCTTTTACATGAAAACACCTAAAACCTTGGTCAATTTATCTCCTATGTCGTACAAAATCACAAGCCCTTTCGCCAACATACCTGTTTCTTGATAACATAATGATCTCCTGCCTCTGCTTTTAGGCGCTCAATCTTCTCCTCCTGCTGCTTTGCCTCCATTATGTAGGCGATCTCCTCTTTTGCCAGCCTGCGCACAATAAGAACAGGAAGAGAGAAAAAGACAGTTAAAGCTGGTGACATAAACGCACAGCCTTTCAGACAATATAGGTGGAACCATAAAAAGGTGCCTGTGATGGTCACCTTTTACAGACTAGGCCCTCTATCCTCATTCTCTTCAACATTTCTCTGACTGAGGGGACAGTTAGATCATCTCCCGTAGGAGGGCTGGATACAAACCTCAATAACAACCCCCGACCACATCATTCCACTCACTGTTTTAGGGCTATGTGGAATACTGGCCTCCAAGTGAAAAAACAGCCTTGTTAGCCTTGTATCATGCCATGATATGAAATTTGACATATCATACATATTGGGATCTAATGCATTTCAGGTTACACTTTTACCTATTAGAAACTGCTCCTGAATATCGAAGTAAAAACTCCTTCATAAATGATCATTAATGTCTGCTTATTTAAAATGAAAATGTTTCATTTGTAAAAAACAATAAAAAGCCTCACCTTTCCCACTAAAATAACATTTTTTTCAATGCTCTTTATTGATAACTACTTGAGTAAAGCACTCCATCTGCACAATGCTCACTCCCACGTATTACAAATTCACATGAAAACATAAGTTCTTTGCAAGTTGTTTAACAACTGTAAACTGGCATGCAGATTATACCAAACAACGACCATGCAAAGCAACTTTCCTGTGTAAATAAGTACTCATTGTGGTAGGCCGTAACAAGAAGTCACAATTCAATTAGAAGTACATTTACTGTCATGCTACTTCTAAATGGTAGAGAAAACAATTGAGGCATGTGCTGTCAGAGTTGTTTGCTCAAATAGGGATTCAAAGTTTTACTCATTCCATGTCAGGGCTGCGCTAAAATATCTTCTGTTTGTACACTAGAGACATTATGGAATGCAGTAGTAGCTCTCAGAGGTTTTTTCGGGTGGTTAATTATTGATATTATGTCCTGTTACAATCAGAATGATTTAATAACTATTATAATAATTTTAATAACTATAATAATTATAATTATATAATAATAATTATTATAATTTAATAACTGCACCATATTCCAATGTGTACTTTTTAAATTTATTGTCATTGTGAACAACAATCCTGTTCTTCGATTCATTAGTAAGCTATAGGCTTCTTCTTACATTGTTGAATACAAGTGGTTTGCTGCACTCTGTAATCTTATTTTTGCTTGTTGTACTACCTGGCTAGTTGTATGATACTTACTATACTTGTGTTTCCAGATTTAAAAATCTTGGAATATTTAAGAATCAGAATACATTAAAAGGAATGGGGAATGACTTTGGTTTCAGTCAAATTCACCCCATGCCCTTTCCTATTGGATAGTGAAGGCTCAAGGGAGGTATGGGATAGTCTGAGGTTAGACCCAAGAAATGCATTAGAAACACAAATAGAACACATTTGATATAACCAGGAAATAAATGACTTATATTCAGAAAGACAGGGTAGAAAAGTGTTTAGCTCTTTAGGAGAATGCTGTGTAGAGCCACACTTCCTTCAAATTACATTGATATTGAATTTGGGACACACGTTTTACCGAATTCTCCAACTTGATTTCAAGCACAAAATCCCGCCAATTTGGTGCAGAGCTTTTTGGCGCAAGAGCCATGCAGATATTTTTCCTGCAGTGTTCTGTATGGCTCCCTCTTGTGCACTGTTTAAATTGATACCTTTTTTTGCCAAACTAATGACCACTCATGACAAGTCACTCTGCAATGACAAAATTCAAGTCAAGTTAATTTCCACAACAATACTGATAATAACTGGTTTGATTCAAAGAGCTCGATCAATGTCATTACACAATGAAAAACATGCAAACACTGCTTTTGTAAAAGTCTGCATTCAAACACTGCTGTAAACTGAATGGCCATTTAATGTATGTTTACCAATATGCTTGTAAAGAATACATGCATGTAAGAATTGCTACATTCTCAAGCAAATTACTTAAATAAAACAGAGTTCCAACAATCTTCTGGTGTGCTTGCTAACTGCGACATGCCATCCAGCTCCCGCCTTATCACCATGCTTATCTGACTCCTATCTCCATTCACCCCCACCCTCCGAGCGTGCGCACACACACACACACACACACACACACACACACACTTTTAAGAGATTAATTGATCATCAATTTAGACCCTAATTTGGACCAAGTCAGGTGGTAAATGGGCCACTTTTCCTTGATTGTTAGTGAAAATGGGCTGAGTACATTGATAAATTTTGATTATTTATCAATTAAGGGCCAAATGGAACTAAATCTATTAAATAGATGCCGACCCTGATTGGCATAATGGAGTTTGAAAATATCGCTATTGATAATGATTCCCAACTAATAGTCTTTTTCCGGCTGCGCTTGCTTGTCGGAATGACGACGCAAAATTCATTTTTCATGAAATCAGCTGCGTGTGCGTGAGTGAGTGATCCTTCATTAATCAGTCACATTACTGGAGACCCTTCCCTCTGTGTTGCACCGCTCCTTGCTTAGCCAAGGAAGCCAGCAGCACTCTGTCATATTTTACATCAATTACCGCTCATTTTACTACGTTTCCATCAAGACGCTTTTAAACAGGGACCATATGCATTCGCAGCTCCTGCCTTCCTCCCTCACGCTTGATATAGAATGAGTGATGTCACTTGTTTGGAGTCAAAGAAGGCGGCAAAGAGAGGAAAAGATGGAGGAAGGAAGGTTGGAATAATTTAAATAAAACTGAAGGACAGTCTAATAACAACATGTCCATTCCTCCCCATCCAGGCCTGATGTTAATTTCTTATTTCTCTCAAACTTGGAGCGCTGTGTGAATCAGGGGTGGGGTCGTGGATGGTTTTAAATAGACCTGCCACCTCAAGCTTAATGGAAAAGGCAGCTCCCTGGAAAATAGAAAAAAAAAGGGAATTAGAGCCAGCCGACACACACATTCGGCCGCCTCCTCTAGCACTGTATTTTTGAGCCACGATGTAGCCTGTGCCAGGACCGGAATGACAAAGGCAAATTACTGTTGTCATTTTATTAAGGGCATCCGCCTCGCTAGGGCAGAAAGGCACTGACTGGAATGTGCAAAAGCCACTGGAAAGAGGCCTGGCTAAAAGAGCAGGCAGACTTCCTCTCAAACCCCCATATATAAAATGGGAGGAGGGGGTTGAGTCGGGTAAGAGGAGAGAGAAAGAGGGAGACGCAGGAGAAAGAGAGAATGGGAGAGACACAAGATCATGAAGAGACAGAGAGCAATGACAGTCTATACCAGTGGTCCTCAAATCTGGACCTCTGGGTCCAGAGTACTGCTGGTTTTCTATTCTGCCAGGTAGTTTCCATTCTAGCTGTCTAATCAGGGATTGATTAAGACCTGGGATGCCAGGTGAATCCAATTAACTTCCTGGTAGGAGAGAAAACCAGCAGCACTCTGGACCCCGAGGCCCAGATTTGAGGAACTCTGGTCTATACATTTAACCCGAACTGCAGCACTAAGGGCCCATACCAAGGTCGTACTTTTAGCCAGGAGGGGTGGAAGGTAATATCTCCTTTCTCGCGCTCAAATGGTATATTCATATGACTTTATATCCAAAACATGAAGCTAACAAAGAATACAAATGAAGACATCAGAGTCTGAATGGGTTTGTACTGGTTGATACAGTATCTTACCCTACTGCACTGCTAGGGCTTGTTGTTTTCCCTACATTGGACACTTTATCTGTGACATCATCCTCTGAGAAATCCAGCCACTGTCATTACCAGGTCCCATCAGGGAGCCCGTTAGTAATCTGACCCTAATCAAAACACAATCAATAGCGCATTACACAAAGGCTATTGACAGCAGGGAATTAAAGGTCTGGCTGATAGGGGAGAGATACATTTAGACCATCTCAGGATGCTATACTGAGTCCATTATCTTGCCATACTTCTTAATATCTGTGATAGTTTCTATTCCAGGATGGTAAAATTGGCCACAAATTTAGAGGTAAGGTCACAATGGATGTCAACTTTATTAATAGGCAATCTTAAACAGGCTAATGATCTTAAAAGGCACTACACAAATAAAGAAAGTTTTCTCCCTTCTCAAATGTGTCTAAATCTTATGTAGTCCATATACAAACTAAATAATTAGGAGTAGAAAACAATAAAAGAAACAGGGATGAATGGCTACAATTAGTGGAGCTGTCCTTTACACGGTCTAATTTACATTCATGCTAGTCGCAGTTATTTAAGATGAAGTGTAAAAAGGACTAGAAACACTGGCAGGAAAGCACATAAACAAAGTGCTTACTCTTATGTGAGCACCAATTCATGGTACAAAATTAGATTTTCTAATTGAGATTTGATGCTAACAGATCTGAGTATGTGTATGGTCTCATTGGTATGTGTATTGCCACACAGAGCCTAAATGACTGCATGTGCTCTTCTATTATCACTCTACTCCGTGGCCTTAACTTGTAAAGGGTAAAATTCAATCAAATGATCATCAGCCTCAGATTTTTAAAACCCATATCCATAAATTCAGTCTAGTGCCGCCTGTTAAAACGCTTCGTCCCTCTCGGCTTTGTTTGTGTATTGATCCAATCAACTGAAGGAATTTTTGCACTATGAGGTTTTGATACAAGTAGTGACAGTAAAACAGGACTATGGTGTAAATCTAAGGGCTGTTAAAAGATTTGTTTATATTGGTAATATTTATCTACACTTAAGTAAAACAGACCTGTATCTACTGAGTTGACATGGGTTATGTTGGAAAAGCATATTTCTCATCATCAAGTTAACATAGTTTAACACATGTGAATGTTAAAACTATGCTGTGCCCAGATACATTTTTTAAGTTTCACATTGAAAAGTCACGTCTCCAAATTAATTCTAACCAATTCTACTGCTCGACTGCCATTTCCGACCACTAACAAAGTCAATAGTAATCCAATTTCAGCTTGTTTCTTGGATGTGCAACACTACAGCCACATACAACACCAGCAACAGTCTGACTTCAAAGCAGAGACACCTGACAAATGCAGAGGTAAATTTAAATCACTTTCTCATTTGCAAGTGACAGTTCAATCACAATTTTTGTTTCTAACAAGAGTGAGGGGGTCTCATTTTATTTATTTTATACTATGGCCACAGCAGACCATAATGCATTGGGCTCTTTTCATTTACACATTTGGCATGGGGTAAATGCTCAAGATATGACAATTCTAGGAAGAATAAGATTTAGCCATCCCAGATTTTTCTAGGTGAATTTTTACCTAAAAATTTAGGAGGCAAAAAAAACAAATGAAATGATGAAAATGAAAAAGCAACCAGGCCATATTGTAAGTGCGTTAACAGGATTCCAGCTTATTTTTAGGATGACTGATGACAGAATTCTTCTTGAGAATTTGCTTCTCTGACAGCTTTATGTCACGCATTGCCATGGCTGAAACAATCTAGCTACTTTATAAGTCTAATCATCAATTTAACACTGCCTTCGTGAATTTGGGGATTTTTAAAAGACTAAGACTAAGATTTTTGCTTCTCTCCTCACAGCAAGAAGGTCTGAATCTGGGCCCTGGTCCCCTCCATGTTTACGTGGGTTTCCTCCGGGTGCACCGGTTACCACTCTGCCAGTTTATTTGAAACCGATCTGGAATAAATCATTTCAGTCTTTATAAATGGAACACCGTTTGGTTCAGATCTGGACCGCAGTCCAGCCCTAGGTAGTGAGAAAAGCCATCAGAACAACATCTACAACAGCTAGCTACATGCTATGCAGCCACACCAACTTCAGCCTTCACCTCCACAGCAAAACCAGCTAACTCAGTAACGCAGAAACATAGCAGGGAGCACTTGTATCATCAAGCCAAGAAAGAAAGAATGTGTACCAGCTTTCAAATAAATAGGAAAAGAACAAGTAAGTTGAACGAGACAAATAATGAGCATTAAAATGCAATGTGTGAGAAAATGAGAAAGAATCTTCAAAGAAGGTCTAACCAGAGGCAAAGCAGTAAACAAAGCAAGGGTCAGTTCCCATGTATTGAGAGAGCCAGGAAAAAGGTCACTGTAAGCAAACGTCCAACAGGGTCCCTCTCAAACCTCTCAAGGATCTCAGTATGCTGTACAAGAAAGGGTAGAGACAGTTCAGGCGTCTGTGCTCCTTCTTTGTAACACAAACAAAATCAGTCGATACCCAGACTTGTGCAGAAAATAACCAAGCATAATGGGCTGGTAGCCTGTATAGTGTGATTAAAAAAAAAAAAAAATGATGTACCGTGTATCCAACATGTGTACCAAAACATGTACCACTATATGGCAACACTGGGAGAGCATAAGAGAGCATAGGGTTGTGTACCAGTCTGTTTTCTCATGGTAAACTATTCAGTGTGCAGTCTAAATTAATATTTTAATCTTTAGTGTGAGATGAAGATTCAAAGGCTAAAGCAGATTATGGACAAAAATAATCACTTAAATTACTTTTCAAAAAAGGTACTGATCAGTTGCATATCTTAAGCCATCATGTTGGCAGCGAGGGTAGAGGTCTCTCAGTTCGGCTTCTGTCACACTTCCGAGGAGCTTGCTAGTTTGGCTAGGTTCAGGCATTCCAATCTGGTGGCAGCAAGCAGGTCAGAAAACATACTGGAGAGGTGTACACGTCTCAGGGCTGCTAGCCCTACGTTTTCTGTTTCAGATAGCTTTCACCATGAAGCTGATGGAGCAAAATGATGAATGTTGCTTGTGCGATGCATTATGGGGATTCCAACAGGAACGATAAAAAATCTCTCACGTACAAAGGGGATAAACTTGTAACTCTAAACTTCATGTGTCATGCATTGTAGATCCTATGATGGACTACAATTTAGGCTGCACCAGTAATATTTCAAACAATGAAGGCTTTTAATTGTATTCTCGTGACCTTGTAGGCATTTCCTACCAATATTGCCATAAACGATCTCAAAAGTTATGGCTGGGTGGGGGGAAAAGGCTTTCTGTATAGAGATGTAACATGCAGTGTTGACAGCAATATAACGTTATAACTTATACGTACTCAGGAACTGGTCCAGAAACAAGTCTGCAGAATAAGCGTCTCTGTAGCTAGTTAAGAATTATTTCATATTTTGATATCTTATTGATGAAACGTTGAAGTGCACGTCTACAAGTGATCCCTTTCATCACCACACATGCCATTTTGGCTAACAATGTGGCTAACGTTAGCTAGCAGATTAACGTTACACAAAAGAGCTAACTGTCCACAGCACTGAGTTAGCATCAGAGAGCTAACGTTTGCTACGTTTGCAAGTCTCACAAAACACATCTTGCCTTGCAATTACCATGACAACACAACGTAACAACGCATTTATGCATGTGTCGTGACTTGCCAGCAGAACAAATAAAACGAGTTGTCTAATGCTCGACCACAGGCCTCACTAAATCACCGGGGTAACGTTAGAGTTAAGCTAAGAGCTGTCAATGCCTGGCCTGTCAGCGCGGCTAAGCTAGCACGTTAGCCTTAGCTTTGAATATTAGCTCGCGCAGTTTGACATGTTAATTCATATTTAAACGGCACTAACAACTGGACTTACCTCTTAACGATACCAGTTTTAATCTTGATTTGCCGTATTCTTGGATCTGCCATGGTTGTCGGTTTTGGTTAAATAGCTAAAATCTCAGACTATTATTCAGTACTAACGTGTAAGCAGTATGCTAGTTGAAGACCGTGATGCGCGACTCCCGGAAGAATCGTTCTTTTTGAGCGGCTCTTTAAATTGAGTGTTTCGATAAGAATCACAGAGCCAACCGAAAATATTTTTTTGTCACCAGGAATTTTTTAAAAAAATTTTCTGGTAGGATTTCAGTAATAGGAATAAATCCCAAAACTGTGTTTTTGATCTGATAAATGAGATTTCGATCATTCATTTAGATTCCGATCTTTCAGATTGGGATTTCCTACTTAATCAAGTTTAAATGTTTCTCTGTTTTCAAAACTCAAGGCAGCAACTAGGATAGTTTTAAGTAAAAAAAATCAGAATAATGATGATCCTCATGGAAGAAAGCGGTCAGGGAGGAATTAGAGACATAAAGGGTGAGAGGACAGTACAGCCTATATATCTTGGATAAATATTGAAAATAGTATTTCATGTTTACATCATTGCACTATTGTTCACAATTTTCATAGTTTTTTATATATATTTAAGGAAAGGAAGGAAGGAAAAGGAAATTTTACATCTGTACATAGCAGTTAAATGTTTATGCTTATGTCTAGCTTGTTCAGCTTTGTTGTCCTTGTTTTTGCTGTATGTCTATTCTATGTAAGTACTAGAGAGCAATGGAGAAACCGGAGTCAAATTCCTTGTATGTGTACACATACTTGGTGAATAGGGCTGATTATGATTCTGAAAACCTTTGAAATAAAGTCTCATACCAACTGCCATGTTGAAGCAGTAGGATGAACCAGCTTGACAGTCAATGAG
>OOFE01028160.1:15953-34657 GCA_900323365.1 Monocentris japonica
TCAGTGTGTGTGTGTGTGTGTGTGTGTGTGTGTGTGTGGGGGGGGGGTAAGAGTCCGTGTCAGTGGGGATCTGGGGCCTTGTTCTTGAGGCCGACTGCTGACGGGAAGAAACTGTTTTTGTGGCGTGAGGTTTTGGTCCTGATGGACTGCAGCCTCCTGCCAGAGGGGAGTGTTTTAAAGAGTCTGTGATGTAAGTCCTGAATCTGTGCACCAAGGAAACAGTGAATCTTGGAAGGACCAGGTGATGAGGGTAGGTGGACATAATGGATCATGGAGCTGCCAATCATCAAGATGGAGGTGGTTGAGTCCTGTAGGGGTGGATGATTGCAACGGGGGTAAGATGGGTGTACAGGGAGGGCCGAAGTTAAACCACCTCAACTGTCAGGTTAACCCCTGATCAAATTGGAGTTTAAAGTTTTGGAGCAACAGGACTAAAGTTAATCTAGATTTAAAGTAAAAAATAAATAAAACTGAGATTTAAAAGGTTTAAATTAAATCTTAGTCTTAAAGTTTAAAGTTTGGTGCAACAGAATGTATTGATAAACCATGATATAATGCAATTAAAAAGCTAATACTTGTTGGTGCATTGCAGCAGCAGACAATAGCATACAGCAAATTAAAAGAGATAAATGAGAATAAGAAGAGAGCAAATTGGCGGGGGTATTATATATGCAGTACATATGATGCAGCCAACAATTTCAGCACTACAACATATTAAGCAAAAATACATGTATGAAAATATACAAATTTCAGCATGTCTTCAGGGTGTGTAAATATGTTATAGCATAACATACCACAAACCATGAATAGAAATTGTCTATGAAATAGATAAAATATAGAGACATATGGAATACATGACAAATGTGAAAATGTGAAAAATATGTGAATTTCTAGCATAAATACAAGATGTACAAAATGTGCGTTGTTAGCGCGCTATGATGTCAGATCATACATATGTGCTAGAAGCTGGCTGTCTATACCTAGCTGATGTGACGATTTATTTTTCATGTTTTTACTCAATTAAATTAAGCAACTTCATATGCTGTCCCAATTCTTTTGCCACAAACTGTAGTTTATATTTTTTTCTATTGCTGAAATTATACTTTACTGATGTAATAGCTGATTAGAAATGATCTATTTGAATTGAATCAAATGCCCCTGTGTTTCTCAGATCCCACAGTTCTTACTGGATGACTGCAGCAGGAATGGGACGCCTTGCAGGATCTTCTGCACTCAGCCCAGGCGCCTGGCCGCCATCGCCATGGCCGAGAGGGTGGCAGTTGAGCGAGGCGAGAGTGTTGGCCAGACCATTGGCTATCAGATCAGACTAGAGAGCAGGTAAATCAGACCAAAGAGATCTTTTTTTTTAATATAGAAAAAGTGCTGCCTCATCCACATTTTATGCTGATAAGATAGGAACACACACAACACAGGAAGAGTACACACACAACACACACATTGCAGAACAAGGACAGCATATCTGAAAATTGACGTGACTGGATGGAGACACATATTTTCTTACTTTTGTGATTTATATTTTCTTTTATGCTCTGAAATTGTGTTTTCTTTTATGATGTATGTGTGTTTTTGGAATTGACGTAGAGGAGCATGTGACGTAAGATACATTTCTGTGTGAATGGACAATAAAGTATTATCTTAATAATAAAAAGCAGATTACACAAAGTGCACTTTGTTTCCATAAAGACTAGTTGCAGTAGCTGCCACAGTCAGCAAACTGTCCTTATGCCCAACTCTCAAACACTTACCGGAAACTCCCACAACACAACCAGTGTGCTCCATATTCATATTCATACTCATACTCACACTACAACAACTACTACCTATGTTACTACCTCTACATTCTCCATTTTCAACACAGAATAACAACTACTACCAACTTTACTACTCCAACTTTCTGCATTTTCATTCTGGCTGCTATCGTAAACTGTCAGCTGCCTACTAGGTCACTCTTCCTTGTGATTGGCCGGCTCACAAAAAAATGTAGTCCACATATTAATGTAAAGAAAGGTGCTTGCACTTTGATTAAAGTTGAATAGTGTGAGAACCTTTTCACATTGTTATAGTGCTCAGGGTTGCTACAGCCATGGAAAACCTGCCAAAAAAGATAGAAAATTGAGAATTGTACTTTCCAACTTGAAAAAGTTATGGGAAATGGCGGCCATTTAAAAAACTTTTGGAAAAGCTCCTTTAAATGAATATTAAGGAACATTCACTAATTTCCTGACTACACAAGTACTGAGTTTTAGTGGCTAATAGCTGTTAACATTAAAATCTTCTATTTTGCCCTACTATTCGTTGCTGTATGTCTCTGCTAAACAAATTTCCTAACTTTTCGATGTCTATTCTCTGACATGCTGCAAAACTTCCATTTGCAGCTAAATTTTAAAGGCAACATTTGAAAGCCTGGAAAGTACAACTCTCAAATTACATGATACAGCAATTATACTAACTGTTCACTTTGACACACACAGGGTCTCTCCTAAGACACTGCTGACCTTCTGCACGAGTGGAGTGTTCCTCAGAACCCTGATGGCTGGAGACGCCAGCCTGTCAACCGTCACACATGTCATTGTGGTGAGCACCATAACTACTAGCATGTGTAAAGGAAATGCAATCTCAAATACCTGGATTGATTTGGTCCTTACGCTGGGATTACACTTATTTACATTATGGATTTTACCCTCCGATGTAAGTCCATTAGTTTCAAATGAGAGAATTCTGTTACAACTGTGTCATTCTTATGCAATGAAGGTATCACATGCACTGGATTTATTTCTACTTATGCATCTGTAGTGTATGCATAAACTACTGTTGTTCCCATTCCATTGTTTGCCCGAGTCCAAACCTAGGTCTTTGTCTGTGTTCTGAGAAACAGTTTTTGTGATTCAGGTTTGAACTCAGTGAAAAGAGGGCAACTGCATCATGTTCAAGTCAACTGTTTGGTGTTTAACCAGGACGAGGTGCACGAGCGTGATGGTCTCACTGACTTCCTGCTGACCAAGATGAGGGATGTGTTGAAGAAGATGCCCACACTGAAGCTCATCCTCTCCAGTGCCGCACTGGATGTAGAACTCTTTCTCCGCTACTTTGGTTCCTGCCCAGTTATCCACAGTAAGTCCCAAGTAACCCTTAGTCGTGTTAAATTTATTGCCATACCAACTGATACCTTTTAGAAATTTCTTAAGTGTGTTTGCTAGATTAGTGCAGCAGGGCTGCTGCAATAATTGCATCATGGAGTAATCGGGATTAATTCATTTGTATGACCGTGATCAGTTTTGTTTTCAACTTAAGGATTTTTCCTCCCCCATATTAACGTTCAAATAAAAGCAAATATGTTTGCAAATTCGTCAAAATTTATATACCTAAATCTCTGTGCAGGGAGAGGTCTTGTAGAGGTTAGATGCTGTTTTAGCACTAGAAAAGCCATGAGCTGACATAACTGGACACGGAGGTATGGAGGTAAACGCCATAGAAATTCAATATCACACAGATGATTACTCGTATACCTTTAGGACTACAGTTGCAAGAAAAAAGATAACCACATTGTTATTTAACAAATAACGCACAGAAAATTAACTTTTCCATGTTTTTATTCAACATATTGTTCAAACATTAACAGCCTAAGCTGGAAAAAGTATGTGAATCGATAATGACGTCTATGAAAGGGGGTAATTGAAGTCAGGTGATCCAATCAATGAGATGACATTCATACAAGACATCCCAAAAATATCAATCTCTGTCATATCTGTAAGGACTGGTCCAAAATACCTCCTAACCATTGTGCAGGTCTGATCAGAAACTACAAGAAACGTTTGGTTGAGGTTACTGCTACTAAAAAAACATACATACATAAAAGCACATTTCAAGAAGGATTTACTGCACAGAGCTTATTCTATCTACATGTATTTGACATTCAGAAAATCTTAAACATACTGGTTATTTCCTCTTATTTTATAGTATATAGTATTGGAAAGCATGAGAGGAAATGTGAGATGAGTGCATGTAAAAAAGCACATTCTAATAATTTCATGCAGTAAATTGATGACTTATAGGTGTTTTTCTTACACCTTCTTTTTTTCCTCACATCTTCCTACATTTCCCCCTTTTAAGAGTTTTTTTTTTTCATTGTTTTATCTAGTCAAAGGAAGACCGTTTGAGGTGAAGCAACTCTTTCTAGAGGACATACTGAGGCTGACGGGCTGTATCAATAAGGACATGATGAAATACAAGGAGGAGATGCAGAGAAGTATTCAACCTTTATTCATCAATCTTGTATTTGTTTCCATGGAAATACATTACAAACTTTTCATGTTGGTAATGCAGTGTAATTGCAAGCGTAATAAAAAAATAACAAGAATCAAAATTACCTATTGTCTAAATAGTTTCTTGTGTGTGACTGCATCACATGCTCTGGTGCTCAGAGGAAAAGAAGCAGAAATCTTTGACTGAGTGGTGTAAGGCTGTGGAGGACGGTTCTTCCCAGGAACCACAGACGAGCAAGCAATCCACCTTTGGCTTCATCCAAGACGACAACCTCCTTCAAGAGGGAGGGGATGGCATCTTCAGTGAGCCGGTAAACTAACACAACTCCCTATGATGCACAGTTTGTTAAATTCCAACATAATTCTGGCATTATGTAGGTATAGAGCTTTCAGATATTTTGAGTGCATGTTGGAGGTCCACAGCTCAGAGGCAACAGTGGCAACAGAATAGTTGAGTATATTTCTGAATTTACCATTTGGCCGTCTAGTATGGAATAGACATGGTTAATTTCTGTACTGTTTTTGACTTTTTTGAGAATTGATCATTTCTTCACGGATAGATAATGGTTAGATAATGGCAGCTTGTAAGTTAGCTAGCTAACCACTGTTGTTTTGTTGTTGTTTGATTTGTACCATACCTAACATTTGTGGCTAGTAGTTGCATATTAACATTAAACTACACTGGTTTTTGCCTCCAATTCCCCTGAATCGCTATACAGTGACTTCGCCAATCTATACTCTAAGAAATGTCTTCAAGCCAGAAACATCATGCCATTTTTCTGTTTGCTGTCACACAATCATTGTCATATGATGATCATGTGGCCACAAAAATGTCAAAATAACTATCTTACTAAATTAGAAAGGAGAGGCTGGCTCTGAAAGTGAATGTTACTCTGTAAAATTCATTTCTAAGGAGGGCTTGCTAGCTATCCTAAGCTAGTGATGTTACTACTGGCGTGTGAATGGGCATATACAATTAGGACATGTCATTAGACAAAAATTAGAAGACAAAACATTTATTTTTAGATAAAAGATCAAATCACATACTACTCTACAAACACGCTACAAATAGTTAGCGGCACATGCTAAAATGCCCATATGGACTAATGCGTGCATCAACAAAGCTCTAAAAATAGCACTTGTTTTGGAGTATCTGAACCCAAGTAGAGAGAGATTTCAAAACATTTCTGTAGCTGTGCATTTGCTGGGTAGCTGTGGTTATTGTGCTATGAGGCGCAGGGTCTAAATGCTAACTGTTTGGCTCCAGACCCTTGACTTGTACCTTTTCAGATACCTCTGTTTTTGTAGCCTTGTTATTTATTGATCCATTATTAGTAAATGGCCAGTTGTGCACTGGACCTCCAAAATGGTTACAGCCACAGTTGCTAGGAGATTTCTAATGCAACTGCAAAGTCTCTATTTAATATAAAATGTTTCATCCAGACATGTTACTTTGTAATGGAAACATGGGTGTTTTGCATTTCAGTCTGGTTGAGTCAGTGCGTTGTTTTCTGGTCGTAGAATGAGAACAACGGGGCATACTTGGATCCATGGTTGCTGAAGGAGATGGACACCTGCATCTCCAGCATCTTCCTCAACCAAGATGCGGACTCCTTCATTCAGCTTTTCAACCTCATTCTCAAAGAAAACATTAGTGGTATGCCTTCCACCAGAGGTCTCTGCTAATAGTCAGCTTCCTTGAATCAACCGCTATAGTGGCTATAAATGCATGTTACGTATGTAATTCCAGAGGACCATTTACACAGGGTAAACATTACATTACAAACAGTCATTTTTACTGGATTAAAATTACAAATGCCGTTGATGATAATTACAATTGCAAGACCACTCCCATTAATTCTAATCCAGCACTTTAATTTTGAACAGCACTTTAATTAGTACTAGTATTAAAAGTTATTAAGGGTTAAGGTTGTACTGAGTTGTACTCGTATGCTTTTTCTCAGTGGACTACATGCACAGTGAGACAAGCGCCACGCCTCTGATGGTGGCAGCAGGTCGAGGCTTCCTCAGCCAGATGGACCAGTTGCTCAAAATGGGGGCCAGCGTCGACGTCAAGGCATCAAATGGCTGGTAGGGCATCCATTATTTTCTCGTACCATGGACAGATAATAGGCCACTCTCTTCAATAAAGTATCACAGAACAGCGTATCACAGTGGCTAAATTTGGACACCCTGTACCATTTTCTTTTTTCAAGTTTGAATATCATTTTTTACCTTAGCAAGGCTAAGTAATAAGTTATTTTTCTTCCAGCCTCCACAAACGGATGACACATGCATTTATTTATTTGCGTTTTGAAACTGATTGCCAAATCTCGACACTATTCAGTTCACGTCAGCTTGGATTTCAACCCTTCTGGGTGGCTTCACAATGTGACAAATAGCTGTAGGAATTGCAGGCAGTGCACTCAAGTCTCAAGTCCTTTTAAATGCTCTTCTCAGATATAGAACACAGTGTTTCCCGCAGAATTAGATTCTATTTGTGGTGGTAGCTGACGGGGATGTGTGCGGAAGGAGGCACATCCACGCTTTCTTAAATTAATTATTAAATAATACCGTATATCAGAAATCAACTTTATTTGGCACTTACACATACATGCAGTGAATTTTTTTTCTTTGCACACCCCTGACTAGATATATACACAACATATCACCCCACACACATGCACATGCATTTTTCAGGTCAGAGGACAGCGCAGGCGTCAAGCTATCGAACAGCGCGCCTGGAGCTGTTTGGGGTTAAGTGCCTTGCTCAAGGGCACTTCGGCAGTGTTGGTGGGCACTGTAGCACTAGTCATTTTTTCAATCACCAGCTCAAAGCTGGAATGCACCCTCCTGGTGGTGCCGGGGATCGAACCAGCGACCTTCCGGTGATGGGTCGTCTCTCTAACCACTAGGCCAACCTGCTCCACTGCAAATATTTTAATTGGCAAGAACTTTGTGACAAATAAATAACTGAACAATATATACAGCTCCATTGCCAACACTTTGTGTCAAATAACTGAAAAAATATATACAGTGAGTGCTCCATTGCTACACTTAAAGAAATCTGCTTTTCTGACCTGCCCTGCTTCTACATCTCTCTGTGTTTGCTGTCAATCTCACCTGTTGCTTCTGCCCGCTGGCTCTCCCACAGCAGCATGTTGGCTGCTGTCCTCCTCCTCTCCTACATCTCTCTCTCTTCATTAGCTACAGCTATCCCTTCCTGACCCTCTCTTGCTGCTTCAGCTGCCACAGCAGCACTGGTTGAAGCCTGGAAATATTGGAAACAAATTAATATGATAGCTAATCACACTGGTGGGACTGTTCAGCTTTTCCACGTGTGTTTTCTTAAGTTTCTAGGTACTCTATTTTGCTAATACCTCTGGTCCAGACTGTCTTTGCGCCTCCTCAGGACGAGCCCCTTTGAGTCTTTGAAAATATTTTTCAATATTCATCTGGATTGAGGGAGCAAACATTCAGCCTCAGAGTTAAAGAATTAACATTAACGTTATCCACTTCCATGAGCAGTCAATATTGCAGCTATAACAGCAGCTATATACAGCGTGCTAACCTCGACAACCCAGCTGTATTCTAACGTTAACGTACAGCTACAGTATCCTTACTAGCTAGGCTCCTTACGCGCTTGCTAATAACTTATTTGAAGAGTTTGGTCTCCGAGATTGACAGCGTTGTGTTAAGAACATAGATAGACTAACTTATCAGAGTTAACTTTTGGACAAATTTGTGCAGGGGATTGATTCTATTCAGGAATTCGGCCAGCCGTCTTCTCTGCGGGGAAAAGCCAACAACAATCCTTCCTCCCGCGCATGCTCATGTTTTGATTCAGAGTGTGCACAGAGAGGAGGGGCTATTCACAGACGGGTCCATTGTCTGTGTGTGTGTGTGTGTGTGTGTGTGTGAGAGAGAGAGAGAGAGAGAGAGAGAGAGCAAGAGACGCAAGGAGGGGCTGAGCAAATAAATGCGCTGTAAAATAGTAAAAAAAATAGAAAATCAATATGTGGCGGTCAATGTTGATATTGTACAAATACATCAATGTATGGGAAACACTGGAACATGAAGTGCAACCCCCTTGGCATTGGGCAACAGTGTCTTCACATAGCCTGCCTTTCCCCCTTCAATTCAGTTTTACAGCCTTAACTAGCCAATGAAAGAGGCAGAGGAATATGATCTCAGAAGAAGTGCAGCTCAAAAATCTCTAATGAAAGACTCTAATGAAGATGTCTAAATATCTATATGTTTATGAAACTTGTCATTTAGCTACTTGACTAGACTTCCAGCGGGGAACTTTTTGAAGAAATGTGCGCTAAAAGCCTGGAAACCGCATCCTAGTGTGTCTGGGTTTGACTGAGGTTGTGCGACTTTGGCCACAATTAGGCCATCTTAGATGAAGAAAACAATTATAATGTTTTTGTTTCAGGACTGCTTTAGATTGGGCCAAGCACTTCCAGCAGGCGGAAGCTGTGGATCTTCTTGAATCCTGCACGTAAGAGTGCTATTTTTTTTTTCAAATTAATTGTTGAATGAGTGTAATGGTTCTAAAAAGAATCATGAATGGATTTTCCCCAAATAAACCCCTCCTCTTAACCAGCCCCAGCAAATTGGACAAGTCAGCACTGGTGCAGCCTGGGAGTGCAGAGATAAGCACTGATGACCAGGAGCTGCTGAAGTTCTACCACCACAGCTTTGATGACGAGCAGGTGGACCTAAACCTCATCATGCATCTGCTGCACAACATCTGTTCAACCTCCAATGATGGTGAGGGTTGGGAATCATCTGTAGATTCACATTGCAACCTCATTTATTGAGGAATTTACTGTATGGCTACAACAAAATATTATTTTGACCATTAAATGACAATTAATCTGGCAGTTACTATAGCATGCTCCATAGTACATGAGTGCAAAATATAAAAATCCTAAAATAATTTGAAATTGGAGGGCCCAAACAGAGAACAGGCTGGGTTTGGTTCTATAAGGCTGTATCTGACTGTTTTTAATGAGGAAACCTCAGTTTCAATGGGAAGCTGGGTGAAAATGATTTTAAAATGTAATAAATATTTTTTTTTTAGTATTTCATTTTTGAATGAGCCTAGAAAGACACCATTATCTAAAATTGCATTTGCTCTATTAGTATTCATTTACAACTTTAAGTTACATCATGAATCTATTATTTTGTGGCGGCTGTGCTGATATTGTGGCAATGCACCTGACTTCCTTTTTGTACCAAAGGCTCTTCTGTCTTGCCGATAGAAGGTTGAGGTCAGTGCTGGCCCAAGTGAAACTGTCCTTTATCCAAGAAATGGCCTGTTTCATTTGATTTTATCATTTAATTTGATTTTTAATTGAATAGTGTTGATTTCATTTTATTTTGTAACTGAATTCTGGTAATATGTACATTAACATTAAATTATCATCAAATTATCATTGTAGATCTATACAACCCAAAGCCACCTTTTTTAAAGACCAAGTGAAAAACTATTAAAGATTCAGGAGCAAAAGTTCTGTGGTGGCCCCTTACTCAAATCATTGAGAAACAGGGAAGCTATTAGATGGTAAAGATTGAGAACCTCTTGCCTAATGAACATGACATATAACCCCAGCCAGAGTTCTCAGAATATAAAAATATTTCCTAATGATCAGTATGTGATTTCTTTTTTTCTCCTGGCCTTAAGGTGCTGTTCTGATTTTCCTCCCTGGATACGATGAGATTGTGTCACTCAGGGACCGCATCCTCCATGATGATAAGAGATTCGCCAACCACCCTGAAAGGTAAATGAAAACAAGAGATTAAGAACTAGGATGTTATTAATGAGATGCAGGCAAACTGCAGCGAGATATGTCCATCACAGTCAGCATTTTTGCCATTGGTATTTCAAAGACGGTGGCTTAATAGTATTTTTAATCAAAATAAACAGACATGATGAATACATTACTATTAAATATAAATACAGTGTAAATACAGTGGGGTCCAGAAGTCTAGTCCAGTACCAAGAACTCTCTTGTTTTATCATTTATCAAAAGCTAATACAGATGTTTAGTCAAATGATATTTCTCAAACACTGCATGTTTAGGGTCATTGTGCTCCTGGAAAATGAATCCTCTTCCTCACAACTTTAAGGGATAGCATGCCTCTGCAGAATAGAGTGCTACTTCTCTGTGGTCAATGTGTAGTTGATCCTGTGCAAGTCACCAACTCGGAATAGGCGGAACATCCCCACACCTGAATATTTCCACCACCATGTTGGACTGTAGGTTCTATGCACTGTTGCATTAACCTCTCATATTACCATCTCCTCACATAAGCTCTCCGATTGCAGCTGTCAAATTTAGATTTTCTGTAAACAAGACTTTCTTCAAGTCTTCAAGTCTTTAACAATGAAATTTTGGTATTATTTGGCCCATGCTAAACATTTAGACTTGTTTTGTCGTCGAAGAACTGTTTTGGAAACTGCTTACTCTCCCATTAGGGCCGCAGTTTGCAAATCGTCTATAATGCAGAGAGGACCATATTAATCTAGTCAATATCTGGTATTAGTTGTTAAAAGACCAAAACAATTCACATTGTGTATTAGGAGCATACACCGATCAGCCACAACATTAAAACCATTGGCAGGTGAAGTGAATAACATCGATTATCTCGTTACAATGGCACTTGTCAAGGGGTGGGATATTTTGGGAAGCAAGTAAACAGTCAGTTCTTGAAGTTGATGTGTTGGAAGTAGGAAAAATGGGCAAGCATAAGGATCTGAGCGACTTTGACAAGGGCCAAATTGTGACGGCTAGACGACTGGGTCAGAGCATCTCCAAAACGACAGGTCTTGTAGGGTGTTCCCGGTATGCAGTGGTTAATACCTACCAAAAGTGGTCCAAGGAAGGACAACCGGTGAACCGGTGACAGGGTCATGGGCGCCCAAGGCTCATTGATGCGCGTCGGGAGTGAAGGCTAGCCCGTCTGGTCCGATCCCACAGAAGAGCTACTGTAGCACAAATTGCTGAAAAAGTTAATGTTGGCTTATGATAGAAAGGTGTCAGAACACACAGTGCATCGCAGCTTGCTGCATATGGGGCTGTGTAGCCGCAGACCGGTCAGAGTGCCCATGCTGACCCCTGTCCACCGCCCAAAGCGCCTACGATGGGCACGTGAGCGTCAGAAGTGGACCATAGAGCAATGGAAGAAGGTGGCCTGGTCTGAATCACGTTTTCTTTTACATCATGTGGACGGCCTGGTGCGCGTGCGTTGTTTACCTGGGAAAGAGATTGCACCAGGATGCACTATGGGAAGAAGGCAAGCTGGTGGAGGCAGTGTGATGCTCTGGGCAATGTTCTGCTGGGAAACCTTGGGTCCTGGCATTCATGTGGATGTTACTTTGACACGTACCACCTACCTAAACATTGTTGAAGACCAAGTACACCCCTTCATGGCAACAGTATTCCCTGATGGCAGTGGCCTCTTTCAACATGCGCCCTGCCACACTGCAAAAATTGTTCAGGAATGGTTTGAGGAACATGACAAAGAGTTCAAGGTGTTGACTTGGCCTCCAAATTCCCCAGATCTCAATCCGATCGAGCATCTGGGATGAGCTGGAAAAATAAGTCCAATCCATGGAGGCCCCACCTCGCAACTTACAGGACTTAAAGGATCTGCTGCTAACGTCTTGGTGCCAGATACCAGAGGTCTTGTGGAGTCCATGCCTCGACGGGTCAGAGCTGTTTTGCCAGCACGAGGGGCACCTACACAATATTAGGCAGGTGGTTTTAATGTTATGGCTGATCGGTGTACATGTGTTAATATACATATAGATATATACATATACAATTTTTTATATATATATATACAGTGGATATAAAAGTCTACACACCCCTGTTAAAATGCCAGGTTTTTGTGATGTAAAAAAATGGGTGTGTAGACTTTTTATAGCCACTGTATATACAATTCTGTGCAAACAAGATGTTCAGATATATTTCAGTTTCACACAAGCATTTTTCAAAGATCTAAAAATTTTGATTTTTTTTTTCAGTTCTAAATAATGTTTTCTTTAATTAATGCATTGTATTAATTTTTGATCAATGATGAAAACTAACAGTTTTTGGTTGTGGACTCAGACTTTTGGACTCCATTGTACCCCGCTGTAAGATGTGATTGTGAATATATTTACATTTTTCACAATGTTGTGTTCTGTTATTTGTTTTCTTTTATCCAGTCCATTGGTATATTAGCTTGTCATCTTGAAATGTTTTTGTTTATTTGTTTTTGTTTTTTTTTTTGATTGTTGCTTTTTTTAAAATCTCACCTGCACAAATTAGTAATTGCATCTCTTCTCCCTGTGCTTTTATCATACCTACCATCGTGTGATTTTTATCACTTAGCCTTCTATGATGTATTACAGTGCACATATGCTAAACTAAGCCACATTATGTGAGCAACATCAAATGTATAATTGGGTATCTCAAAATGTATGTTGACCTTCAGGTATCAGGTGTTCACTCTCCACTCCAACATGCAGACACGGGACCAGAAGAAAGTGATGAAAAACACTCCGCCCGGTGTCAGGAAAATAGTGAGTCTTCTCGCATAACTAAAACGTCATTATACCATTCACCCTTTCAATGTATCTTCTTAGTACCAAACCACTAATACGAATGCTAATTTTCAGCATGTCACTAACATTAATAGATAACCAGGGTTGGTTTTGTGTGGAGGGTTGGGAATGTAGACCTAACAAATTATAGCACAGCAGTAGGTATTGCCTTCTCTTGTAGCTAGATGGTAAAAGATTCAATTATCTACAGCGTTGATAATATATTACGGCGATATCACACAGGCAATACGGCAAAATCACACAGTTACTTGTTCGGCTCTGCGATGGCCCAGTGACGTATACAGATGTAAATATGGTGACACGGGTCTTGTGCGGTCTGGTCTGTTAAATATACACAATATATATGCATTATAAACCTCATTATACATTATTTTGGCATACACTAAAGCTATCAGTATATAATCAATATTTAATAAACTGATTAGTATCTAATGGTTAATTACTGTATATAGGTGTCCTTGCCAGGTATAGGTATCGGTGTGTTAAGGCCCTGTTTCAGTCATCTCACCCTGTTCTATACATTCCTTTAACTTTTTAAATAGTATTTTCTCCAAAATGTGCCCAAACTGTTGATAATTTTCCTTGCCTCATGGAGTAAAGAGCATGTTTAAACTCAGAAGAGAGAGTGGAGTCACAAAGCCTTGAACTCACCATCAGTGGCAGATACATATGGGCCAATATGATTTATAAATTCACTGCAATGTTCCTCTTGAAACTGTGAACAATAAAGCTTTTCATGAAATGCAGATACGAAATCCTTTAATTTATCCTTTAATTATGTCTTTACATAACATTATAATTTTCATTTAATTTCATAATCATAATACAATTAGATTTTTCAAGAGAGAAGAATTATTTACTGTTCCCTTCTCCTTCCCAATCCATCTTGATTTGACAAAAGCTCTTTTGGCCATATTTAAGTACATTTTATTCTATTCCTGAACTGATTTAAGGTCTGCCTTTTCTTTGGATTAAATATTTTTCTTATTTAGGAGAAGATCCATTTTTGCATTAATTCTGTTTGAGTAATGTTCCTTAGCTTTGTTTTACCTAAAATTTAAAAAAAAAAAAAAAAAAGAAATTGGAAAAAATACAATGGTGACAGTTCACAGTATGCAGCTAGTTCATTTTATAGCATCACAGTCCACTTTGTTCCCAGCTAGGAGGCAAAAGGAATCCTGGCCATAATTTCTTTATATATGGAGAGCCATCTGGTCTCTGCTTACCAAGGCAATGTACGACATCAATCACCTCATTCATTTTATCCTGTATCCCGGAGACTCTTATTATTATTATTATGTTGATCCCTACACCTCTGACACATTTTCCCCTTTTTCCTCCTTAACTCCAGTTCAAAGCACCATCTATGACTGTAACAGTGTAGCTCCTCGACTCTCGCGTCAGTAGTCTTCTTTATGGTAGAGATGTTGGCTAAGGTGGCATCCTGTTTTACTGTAACAGGGCGTTTACGCAACTCTGATTGCGTCTGTGTCGTGGTCTCATTCAGCTACAAAGTGGTGTGGCTCATGCCACTACAACTCTTCAGTCATAAGATAGATTTCTATACTTTCGACCCTAGCTAATAGCCTTTGTTTCCAGCCAGAATAGATAAAGTATGGGGAAGGAATAAGGTTATGCTAGCAAACCGTCATACTAACTGACCAAGATACCAGAAAACCTCAAACTAACAAACGAGAGTTAGGGTTATACTAACAAACAAATATGCTACTAAGCCAGTGTACCAGCATTCAAACCCAACAACTATACTAGCAAACATACTACTAACAAACAATATACCAGCAAGCATGCTACAGTCAAACTAATGGTTCCTACCCTTTTACACTCAAGGGTGCTTACTTTTAATAACTTTGTGCTCCAGTCAGAGTGCTTTCTTCTCAGCCACTCAGGCTCCACTGCTGACCTAGTCTTTACTGACTGCTTTAAGCTGCTCCAGCTGTGCTGCCAACTCAGCATACCTGAGCATTTTCTTTCCTCATCTACAGCATCCCCCCCCATGGCACTTTAAGTTTTGTGTACTCAGTGTGGTACAATGTGGTGAGGACTTCATGTCCCATTAATTGAATTTAGACCGTTGATAGTCCTATAAATGATGTATTTCCTTCCCTTGTCAGATCCTTTCCACTAATATTGCTGAGACGAGCATCACCATCAATGATGTGGTCTTTGTCATCGACTCAGGAAAAGTCAAAGAGGTATGATCACTTTTTGTGGAATTGGATATAGAAAAACAATACCATGTGACAGATATTAAAAAAAAAAAGAATAGCATGTCACAAATAACGTGGTGAACTAATTTAATTTCTCTGTTATAGAAATCCTTTGATGCCCTCAATCATGTATCCATGCTAAAGATGGTTTGGATCTCGAAAGCCAGCGCTCTGCAGAGGAAGGGAAGGTAATGTCTCCAATTCCCATATTCTTGATCTTCCATCTCTCTTTTTCATATTGGTTGTGAATGTGAGGCTTTCTGACTGAAAGGGATCTGAATGTTATGTTGTTATTCTCTACATCCAAACAGTTTTCTGTTTTCACATTTTTTCCATATGGTACCTCTATCTGAGTTTGTTAAAGTTTACAGTTAGTAATGCATGTTCTGTGCATATTACATGAATTTAATGTATTTCATAAGGTAAAGAGTTGGAATGGAATTCCCTATTGGAATCATTGACATATCATCTAATTTAATCTAAATCATCTCATAAGTGCATATATCCACAGAGCTGGGAGATGCAGGCCAGGGATCTGCTTCCACCTCTTCAGTCGCCTCAGGTTCCTTAACTTGCTGGAATTCCAAGTCCCACAACTGTTGCGGATGCCGTTGCAGGTACACAACATACACACACTCATGTCTGGCAGTGTGTTAGATGAGAGCCTGTTGAGGTAAGGGTCCAAGTAGTAATTAAAGTCTCCTCCTATTATTAAATTTAAAGTGTTGACAGCTGGGACTAGATCTAACATTTTTTGTAACATGTCTTTAACAACAACATGCATGTCGTTTATATTGGGGGTGTATACATTCAAGAACGTTACAGGAAATTTCGAGACAAACTCCAGGTTTACCTCCCTCTTCTCCCTCTGGAATCCCTGTGATCTTAAAAGGACATTCCACCATTTTTCAACCTTATCTCCATCAATCAGTCCTCACTAGTAGATGCTATTAGATGGTACTGTTTTTGTCTACTCGTTCTGTGTCTCGGAGAAAAGCTGCTTGAAACTCCAAAAATCGAACTCTATTTCAAACTCATGTAAACTACAGGCTTTCTCTTCCTGGATTTTTGCTATGCTTCTGTGTAGGTATGCAGAGAAGGGGTTTAGTAGCAGAAATCACTATAGCTGTCATAAGCACAAACTACGTGACCACGGACAAATCATATTGCAGGTATAGTATAGTTATAGTTTGATGAGGGAGATTTAACTTGATTAGATGATACACATGAAGTGAAACAAACGTGAAAAGGCCTATTTTTTTTAATCGTTTAGTAGCTCTATTAGTAGTCAGTGTTTGGATCAAATGTGCATGCTGTTTATTTCTTTAGCTCCTTGCAGGTTTTAATAGCCTCTGATGTACAGATCCAGCAGTCCAGCTGTATAAGTGCATGTGTGTTTTGTGGGGGTGTGCGTAGTCCCAGCATCCTGGCTGTGACTGTAGTTTATCAGGGGAGGTAATGGTAACTAATAGAATTGATACAGGAATGAGTATTCATTTTAATAGGGAATTCTTGTGCATGATAATTGTTTACTATGGTATTAGGTGTTTTACTGGCTATTTTGTTGGATTTGTTTATCCGTTATTGCTTGAGGACAAGGTCTTTTGTTGTATGGACCGACACAGCAGTCTTGCAGACCTATGGTCAGCCATGTCGAGGTTGTTGCACAATTCGGAGGCTTGCATGTGGCTACATTTTCTTTAGGGCACCCCCGGTAAAAAATAAATCCAGCCCCTATGACAGCTGTAACTTGCTATTTTGCTTACCTGCTTACCTGCTCTTGCTTACCTGCTCTCTCTGGCTACGTTTCTCTGCACACAACGGGGTGTATGCAGAATGAGCTGTCCATTACAGTTCATCCGATACATTTATACATGTGACTGTAACTATCTCTACATACACACATAGCAGATAAGTGAAGAATCAAAGGAGCAAGACAGTGCACAGACACCTGGCAGAAAAGGGAGTAGTTTCCATCGTTATTGAAACATTCTGCTCCAACTCCCTACAACTTGTCCTTCGATACCAGGAGCTGTTCGTATCCTTGACGTTTCCCAGCAAAATCATCTTTCATAAGAATGTAACAGTTGTGTCAAACTTTCAGCCAGGTCAAGATCAAAGTGGAAACACGCACTCCTCTCAGCTCAGTAGCTTTCCACTGGCTGTGACTATACTTATGCATACATATTATTGCAGTTTATACTTTAAGCGTATTATAAGCACACTTACATTATTATTTTCCATAACATATGCCACAATGACTGTGGTGAATAATATATCTAAAATCATGAATCAATGTTCCTAGAACTAGGACATTATGTTCAAGGGTGTGAGGTTAATACGAGTTCAGATAAGACGGAGCACTGTCTGTGTTGCAAAAGATGCGTAGGCAGCAAGACATTGTCTCAGTTCCTGTTAGGAGGGTGAGTTAAGTCCACTCAAGGTCATTTGATGTCTTTGCTCCTGTATGAGACATGTCCAGGCCTATGATCATGTTGTTGTTATCTGAAAACACTGTAATGTGGAGCTTCATATATAATGGAAGCTTCATATATTGCTTCAGGCCCCTACGTGTAATTTGCCTAGACACCCAGTAGGACAAGCAAGGTGTAACCAGGCCCCAGGGATTGCACCAGCAACCTATAGCCCTAGCCAGAACACATCATATTTATAATGTAACTGTAACTAAAATGTAACTAAAATAACTGTTTATCCACTGTCCTCCAGGTATTAGGTACTCTTATTTCACATAAATGTCAGAAAGCCTCTTCAACATTTGCCAAAAAGAAATTGCTTCATTCTGAGATTAAACATTATCTTTTCTGAAAAGACAGATAATATAACCAGACATCTGATATGTTAACACCTCCTGTGAACCACACAGGGTCTTAAGCTTAACTCTAAGAACTTTGCAATTCCACAGGAATCTTGATATTATATTATCTAACTTTCAAATTCCAATTTGGAGGTCCAGAGGTATCAGTAGGAACTTCCACCTCTCTAAGTCTATTTCCACCTTTTTAAACAAGGGGTCATAACTAAGGGTAAAAATCTAACTGGTTTGGGTCCAAGGTAGCAAATGAGGGTTCAAAGAGGGTTTAGCTGAAAGGTAAATACCTTGATCAGCCACAACATTAAAACCATTGACAGGTGAAGTGAATTACATTGATTAACTCGTTACTTTGGTACCTGTCAAGGGGTGGGATATATTAGTAAGCAAGTGAACAGTTCTTGAAGTTGATGTGTTGGAAGCAGGAAAAATGGGCAAGCGTAAGGATCTGAGTGACTTTGACAAGGGCCAAATTGTGATGGCTAGACGACTGGGTCAGAGCATCTCCAAAGTGGCAGGTCTTGTGGGGTGTTCCCAGTATGCAGTGGTTAGTACCTACCAAAAGTGGTCCAAGGAAGGACAACCAGTGAACCGGTGACAGGGTCATGGGCGCCCAAAGGCTCATTGATACGCGTGGGGAGCGAAGGCTAGCCCGTCTGGTCCGATCCCACAGAAGAGCTACTGTAGCACAAATTGCTGAAAAAGTTAATTCTGGCTATGATAGAAAGGTGTCAGAACACACA
>OOFE01028162.1:4514-16695 GCA_900323365.1 Monocentris japonica
GAAAGTGAAACATATGACTCCATGACAGCTTCACAAAAGGCTAACACCAGTAAAGTGACTGATTCAGTAACAGTGTCAACCACACAGTACAGAGAAACTAGGTTACCCGATGAAAATGTAGTTTTGTTCTAGCAACCTCAAACACTGACTCGAAAGCGATGTTGCGCACGAGGCCAGTGTGACCTTCCATCCACCCATTTGGGCAACTTTTACCCGAACCTTTATTTTACAAATTCTTCCTACATCGACATCAAAGAAACTCCCATAGATTTGTTTACGCCACTCGATGAAAATAAACTGCTGTCTGCTCTTGTGTGCCACCAGCCTGTGAAAAAGTCACACGCCGCTGGAAAGGCTATGTTGATTAAATATCTTTTGCCATGTATGCGCACCTTCAGAACCATCACTTCGTCTGTAGCTATTCACTATGTCCGTCCGCTCAGCACTGCTGTCACTTTACCACGACTTTCAACTCGGCGACGGACTAGGAGTTTAGCCCCTATGCTGTATCTTATCTATACGCTGCTGTCGCGAACAATTGTATTAAAGTATACTTGAAGCGACATAAAGTGCACTCATGTATTAACGAACCTCGTCTTCGCAGAGCTTGGAAAGCGTTGGTTAGTTTAGCCTGTTAAAGGGCTTAGGACATCGCTTTTTTCCATACGCGACGACCTCCCCTTTACTTCCTAATTCCATTATTCGTCAATATTACAGAGTATTTCCCCTGGACGTGGTTTCACCCTACCTCATAAAGGTCTCCTGAAGCCATTCTGGGGTGCGGACTCCGGCGGCGCGGCGTTCTTGCCTGCCTTGTTGGCTTTTTTTGTGGACCCTACTCTCTCGGCGTTTCGGCGAAAGCCCCGATAGACGGGAATTAGCGAGCAGCCTTGTTATTCTGAGCAATCCGCAGTAGCAGATCAGCAGACAGTGTCAATCGAGCCCGGCGCTCTGCGATGGATCGTTCCACACTTAAAACAAACAACCATCGGGGCGGTGCTGTTTACCCAGACCCAAGTGGAGGACTGAAATTAGTCCGGCTATGAATGCCTAATGGTCTGCATGCGCCCCTGGGCTCTGTTGAAAACCTCCAACTCAAAAGGAGATGATAGGCTAGATGTCTTCAACTGGGACTGATTCCTTTCTATACCTGTCCAGTTTATTGGCACGTGAAGACCTTCGGCTTCGTTATAAGTCGTTAGTAAATATATTACAAAAACAAATGACTTGGAAATGACACACACACGCATTTTACCCTTCATACTGGCCTTTTGATGTGTGTGCATCAGTTGGTAATTGCTATCTGTTTCACTACCCAGTTACGATTGGTCATGAGTAAATGAAATCAATATAACGTACTGTACTGAGATGCCACATGGTCAAAAATTATTATACTCTAATTTCTTCCTATCAGGCAGTTGCACTAAACAGGCAAATGATTTAATCTGAGAGGGACAAAATAAGGCTATTGATCACTACAGTATCATTAGTGACTTACTTCACACTTGTTACAGTTCAGTGTCACAAATACTTTAACAGTACAATACCATAAAACTACACTGGCTGAATGCATATTGGGTCATTATGATTACACGCTTACATGCTCCTAATGTTTTTGCTCGCAACAGAAACAAGAAAGGTTTTCATAATTATAAGCAATCTTCTTTGTATAGTCAGAGAAAAGCCTTTTTTGTCAGCAATACATTGTTTATACATTTCATAAATGAAGGATAGTCCCACTGGAACCTGCAGAATTCCACAAACAAGCATGAAGCAATGTATTTCTTTGTATGAACATTTTCATTTTTCAGCACACATGCCTCTACTGGAGTTCATGAATAATCAGTCACCACTATTCACAACCCAAGGAAGCCGTAGTCACCATCACTCACTGGCAGTGAGGGGACCAAACATTAGGGTGACCTGCTCCATGAAACTGACCAGGTGAATCCAGATGGAGGCTGTGCTTCCTAATTGATTTAAATCCACTTCAGTCATGAAGGAGAGCTGAAGATGAAGGTGAGGAGATGGTTAAAGTTTAGTCCTCTAGAGTCTAGACAATGTTTTTTGTACACACAGTGTACTTAAGTTTTGAAAATGCAGTCAAAAAATGCTACTTCTAAGACAGTGTACACACATTCAAAGCAGACCCCGGTTATGGTATTTCATTCTGTGTCTAGGAGCACACATTTCAGGAAATAATTTTGCCTGTTTCTAATTATTGGTATTGAGAACTGGGGAAAGGAGTCAAATGCAGATGATGCACAATTGATCCCCAGGGCACACTAGTGTTGGATCGTGAGTGTGCTAAAAAGTAACAATGTCCAACCATGTTTTATAAGAAAAAGTTTTCATCACTGTACAAACAAACGTTACATAAAATATGACAAAATTGTTATCAGTTATGCAATTTCTTGCTTGGCTGATATGACAACATTGACAAGGAGTGTACTGAACTGCCCAAGCTGTAGTTATTATCAAAGAAGTGGAGTGAACTGTGCCCTTATTTTCTGCCTTTTATTTTAGATTGAAAACAACTGTGCCTTGTTAAAAAATATTTGCAATACTTTGCAGAATGAGGTGCAGCGCAATAACTGATGATACATTGATTATCATTTTCAATAACTCTTAAGTTCAAGGCCATTTTATAGGCCTAAAGCTTTCATTGGCGTTCACAGTTCAGAGTGTTAGCAAGATGCTGGTTAGAGGAAGAGTTCTTATAAAATAAAATATATTACCATGACCAACAAGAATGGGGTGACATTGTTATGGTCGACATAACTGCCCAATTTGTCCTGATGGAACATGAAGCACCAATGTTGATACAATATCTACAGGTGCTAAAAACCCATCTGGTTGTATATTCAAGATATCTTTTCCTCATTTCCTGGTATGCCATCATATCACTGAGTATACCCAAGTGTATAATATATTGCCAAATATGTTACTCTCAAATATGTATACTCTGGTGCATGTCAATGCATAAACCATGTGAGTTGGGTTCTCAGAGTGTGTGTGTGTGTGTGTGTGTTTCCAGTTGTTTTATTAAGCTGAGGAGGGAAATGTTTTGAATGGGAGGAAAAGGGAACATTGGACATTCCTTCAAGTAGTCCCACTGGCAGAATCCAAAACTGCATCTTAAACTATCACATAAGGAGAGATCAAGCAATTGCACACAAGTTGTCAAAATGTTTTCATTTGAATTATATAATATTTCCACCCTTGCTCTGCTTTGCAAACAAAGTACAGCTTAAGCTGTAGATATGAAGGAAGGATGGGGAAACGACAAAACAGGAAGTGTTTGAATAGATTTCACTTAGCTGTAAACTGGGAGACAGTTAACTCTAGAATTTCTTTCATGGGAAACAAATTGCCTATTTATCATCAAAGAATCCAGCAGTTTTGGGGAATGTATTTACAAGTTTTCCAGAGGTGCATCAAGTTTCACCATCTAGTACAAATACTGCATTTTTTAATACTCCAGGTTTCTGATTGACACCTACTGTATATCAGCTGTTGGCAGCAAAGCCACTGTCCCCTGTTTCAAATTATGGATATTGGTGAAACGGGGATGATTGATTTATTTTCATTTTATCTCAGAGATGTTATTTCCTTCGTCATTAGTGTTGAGCCGACTATCATTTGTTGTGACAGGTGGGATTGTGACACGCCTGTCATCATCCATCATTTCATACACAACCTACAGCCTGTATACAGGCTGAGGGTACAGAGAGTGTTAAAAATCATCAAATATTTAGCACAAGTTTAAGCTGATCTCTGCTAATATTGCATAGCAGGAAATCTAAGCTTGAATCTTTGCAGTGTTCAGTGTCCATCAGCTTTTTCTATTTGGCAACATTATTATTATTATCATTGACGTGAAATGCAGGTGCCAGTGTTGTCGACAGAAGCATCAAATTAGGCACTATCCATCTATCCATCTATCCATCTATCTATCTATCTAGAGGAGACAGAGGTGGGAACCTGAGTAAATTTCATGGCCTTTATTTTTAAATTTTACACTAGCACAAATGACAACATGAATTAAACAGTATGCTTTTAGCTGCTATTCTGGTGTGTAAAAGTATAACTGTATCTGGAAAAAACAGCCACTTCATAAATACACATAAACAAACATGCCTTTAGAGACCCAAATATTCATCATTGTTATGCCTGACTCTGGGCACAGTGAGGTTTCACACTAGTACTCAAAAACACCAACGCCAAACTTTTCCTCATTGCCCCCTACAAGTGAGATGCATACGTGTATGTGTTCAAACATTACACCTGCCAAACACTGTATTGGTGTAATAATTGGATGGTATGGAGGTGTGAAGCAACTTCAGTTTGGCAGAGGTTACAACCTGGGAGGCAAACACTGTTCATCTGAAGATGTATATTGTTTGTAGATTTGTTTTAACCAAATCATTCATTCTGATCTTCAAATAAACATGAAAATTCAATCAATAAGGTGAATGGTCAACATGTAAGGGGTCATGTACAGCAAGAAATCAGCCTTGACAGGTTGAATCAAGATTTGATTAACCTGAAGGGTCTTATTTTTCAAGAATGACCTATACATTATCCCGCTTATTACATGGCTACTTACTAAAGACATTAATCATTTGACAAAAAATATTGACCTAAAATTATTGTATTACAATCTAAATTAATTACAAGCTTCTCCAGTTCAGCAGGCCTCCACCATATAAACCGTTCAGCCTCAATCAAAAGTTCCATGCTCTCTGAATAAATAAGTCATTTGTAAAAATCTGTTTCTAACCTTGGTTAGCAGAGTGTTTGTCTGCAGTAACCAAAAATAAGATTGTTTTGACATAAGGTGTCGCTAGGCAATTTTATTAGAACTCAACAAAAAACAAACTTCTTGACTGATGAGTGAAATGACTAGATGTGAAACAGCTGTCTGTTATCCTCAAATAACTGACAGAATTCATTGATTGGCCAAATATAATCGAGTATTCAACAAAGCTGTGTAATACAGCCTAGATATTGGAACCAGAACCAATCATGTCAAACACTAAAAAAAATGTGAAGTTATTATGGATACACCTGATGATCATCAAACATTTTATTCAACTCATTGCTGTTACAATGGACACTGTGGGACACTGGAGCTTGTTTGGATCCTCAGATTAAACTGAGTAACTAAATATAATAGTTCACACCACACCAAATGTTTTGGTAACAGGTATTTTGAGGTTTACTTTGGTCAAATGATTACCAACTGACCAATGTCACTGTCTTGACATGTTGCCTCTAAACAACTCTCTCAATACATCTCACAGAGTCACCTGTTGGACCGCTACCAGTCTGGCTTCAAGGCAGCCCACACTACAAAGACAGCACTCCTTGCTGTCACTCAAGCACTACACACTGCTAGACACTGCTGCATGACTACTTTCCAGGTAATGTGGAGAAATCCTCTGTCTTCACCATGTGCACTCTCCGATGGGATTCCCCATGATTCATTGCTGGGCCCCCTCCTCTTCACTCTCCAAACGTGAAACTTGATGTTATCCTCAAGATACCAACAGCCATGCAAGACCCATATTGTTCTAACTTGATCCTGCAAGTTTCCACTCGACACCATTGACCAAATCAGGCCTCCTCACCTATTCCGCCCACCTCTTTGTCAAAATTTTAGTTATCTCTCACTGGGACTACTCCAACTCCCTTCTGGCTGGACTCCAAATCTACTCTCTCCTACAGCTCATCCAAAATGCTCATACTCCATCTTGCACTCTCCACTGGCTTCCTCAATGCACACATGAACAGTGGCTTTTTAGAAACATTCTTTCACACAACCAACAGGATAAACTAGTTAAAGAGAAAGACGCCAGCTGCATTAACAGGGCAAATGATTAACAAGTAAGTCCCTTCAACTGTTTAAACTAAGGTCTTGATACACAACATTGGCAACAATAAGCTGTAACGTATTGCCTTTTACATATTACCGCGCATGTCTATGTCTTTGTATGCACTTCGCTATGCTTGTTGTAAGACAATCATTTTTTTGTTGCAACCGGGCACAGAGCCAGGGACAAGCAGTTCCTTTCCGCTTGTCTCCTTGCCAACTCTTGCTAGGCTACTCCAGCCAAGTTAGCTAGCTTACTATGCTATATTTTTCTCTCCTTTATGAATTAGCCACACCCTGACATAATGCCATTGGTCTGCTCAGTGTAGCGCAAGGCACGCTGGAAAACTGAATATCGGAACAATTTCAGAAAGCTGGCTACTCTGTTTCTCCCAATTTCTCCCCGCACTGTTTCTAAAATAATTGGTGCACAATCCAGACTGTTATGGTATATGTAGGCATGGTTGCGTGTGTTTATGTCTGTTTACCCTCCTGGTGTTACCTTCCTTTAAGACTGTTCAGTGGCTATAATCTCCTTACCCTGCAGCGCCCCAGTTATAACTCCAACTGGCCTTGACTGTTCTCCCTCCTGACTTTCCAATGGTGAAATGACCTTCCCACCCCTGCAGAGTCATTTCTTATCTTTTGGCAGGAATGGAGCATGCCATATGCCATTTGTTGGATGCTATTATCCAAAGTGCCTTATAGTATTATGAGTACATACATTTTTAGCATGGGAGGCCTTAGTGGGAAACAAACCCCTAACCCCGGCATGTCTTAGTGCCATGTTCTTTACCCATTGAGATACACAGGAAAATTTATCTCTTCAAGAAATACATGACGACAGATGGCAGGGCTTTGCACCGGCAAATTGGCATTTTCATTGGGCGCACACAGGTTTTTTTCTCATTTGCACTCGTTTGGTGACTTGTCATGAACTTGACTGCTCCACAGTATCACGCAGCTTCATTTGACATGTGTCGTGTGCTGCCTGTAGCACCAATAGGAAGCGCTTGCCGTCACACGTTAAAGAACAACAAATTGTTTTCAACTATGCTTGTGTATCCCGGCATCTCTACCATAGATAAGTAGTTATTGTTGCATTTCACATTATTTTTTGCCTTAAATACTACAAGACAGTGACACAATCAAACTTGATTGACAGGCAGTGCATGATGATGTGTGGAGGTGCAGAAAACTGCCATGAGAACTGGGGTGAAAGCAAGGGCGCAAGTTATGGAAAAGTAAAGGAATAAAAATATTAATGATGCTATTAATAATAATTATGATGATGCTATTTGTATACAGGTTATGTACTGGCAACATAGGCTTATGTCTAAAAAACAAGCTGGTAAAAATTAAACAAATGGATATTGTCTGAACAGATAAAAATATCAGAGTTTTAAAAATGTAATTAAACACGATATGCTGTACTCTCTGGCCTTTTTCCATAGAAAATATGATTTTGCATTTGCGTCAATGCTGATGAAATACAGTAAAGATGTGAGCTGTCACAGCACGTCGAGTAGATGTGCGTGGGCACTAGCCTAGACGCTGCACGCAGACAGTGTAATTTGGGCTCAAGTGGGAGGAGAGGCACAGTTGGGGGTGTGTCAGTAACAATCAAGCAGTGCAGTGCAAATTTGGTCACATGGATAATGGGGATTTGCACTTGCACCGCCCACTTGCTCAGACCACGTCATAAATGCACAGCATAAAGTGCAGGCGTCTTCTATGCTGTTTTTGTGGCTTTACCAAGCGATGGACAGATCCTATTCAAAAGCTTACCAACCCTTTTTGTGGATCATATACTGGCCAATTTGACTTTGATATAAAATCCCTCAAGCAGGAAAAAATAAGATACATTTTTCATTCTAACTATGTACACATGTGGCTGTGGTGTGAATGGCTGTCATCTAACATAGAATTGTCAATATGTGCCATGATGTACACAGTAGTTCACAGTAGTGAAGGGAATTTCAATATCTTTGTTCAAGCTTTTTCGTCACAAAAGACTTACTGATTGGCTAACTAGGCCATATATTTGCTTGTGGTGGTTCAGCACCTCCTGTACAAGGACATGAGCTTCCTCTTGGGTGACGCTTTTGTGGCGGAGTCACTCCGGACTGTTCTTCCATCACCAAATTGTCATGGTGGAGAGTGCACTGCTTTTAAATCTAAGCAAAAGAGATAATTTGATGGCTATGACTGAAGCCAGTCCCACTACACCTACTAATAATGTATTCCTCCTAATCCAATCCTGTTTCCAACTGGCGCACCGTGCACCTCTGGCCAAGAAATTACCAAAAATCCGTTGCCATGCCTTGTGCACTCACAGCCTGCACCTTTGAGTGCACTTTGCATCGACAAAAATATAGCCCTTTGTATTTGAATGATTCTACAGTGACACTGTAACATCTATCAAACACTAATAACCAATTGTTACCTCCATTTTACACCGTTAAGTATTCAGATATACTTTAATAGCTGAATACTTAACAGTTGTATACTCTTACAACAATAGTACAAACAATAATTCAATTATTTAGCTTCATATTTTAATCAGGGGTGGGGGTTACTGACTACTCTATGTAAAACTTATTTTTGTTCTTTTGGAATTATGGATTTAGCCTTTAAGTAATTATATGATGATTATGCCCTGGGAAGGTTCCCATTCTTACAAATTAATTTAATTTTCTAGGACATTTCTAGGACATTATCAAGTGAATTGTGCAGAGATTAAAAGGTTGGATTACACTTTTTTACACTCTTTTAATGGAAATTCTAGCTTCTCTCCACAAAAGGAACCTTTTGAAATGGCTTGATTGAGAGTGTGGCTGTCTATCACGCTGGCAAGCGCAGGCCTGGTGGGTTCAAGACTGGGGGGAGACTCATTAAAAGAGGAAGGCTTAGGCCATGCGAGCATTAATATAACCTATAACATTGGTGCTTATTGACCCAGAATGTTGGATTAGTTCAACTCAGCTGACATTGCTGACATTGAAACAGGGTCTCTGTCAGATATACTTTCCAGGAATCCTATGCTATGCTTCTTTAGCAGCAGGTAATAATTTTATCTGCATAAAGAGTTATTAAAAAAATGCTCTTAAATGCTAATTAAGGAACCGGATCCCTCTGGCCTGAGACCTTCTGATTTTACAGGAACGTCAGTGTTTCCCATTGATGTGGTAGCCCAGCATAATACACAAAATGGTAAAATAACGTATTAATGTCAAAGTGCATGCACATAATTCTTTCAACTCTGACTCCACTTGTCTTTGCCGGCCCAGTGTCCCAACACCATAAATAACCTAAAGACGTGTGGGAAACACTGAACATACAAGTTTTATCATGACATTTATCATGTCAGTTGTGAGAAAAAGTTTGTGTACCCCTTTGAATTACCTGCATTCCTGCATAAATGGCTCCTAAAATATGAGCTGCATCTAAGTCATAACAATAGATAAACACAATCGCATTTATTGTATATGTATACAAATGGAGAAAATTCAGTGCCATTGCTACTTTCCCAAGGAGTGGGTGTCCAGCAAAGGTCACAGTAAGAGCACACCACATAATGTTCAAGGAGGTGACAAAGAGCCCTAAGGTAACAGCTTAGGATCTGCAGGCATCTCATGAACTTTCTAACATCTGTACCATGAGTTCACAATAACAAACAAAAAAAAAACATTTAACAAGAGTGGTGTTCATGGGAGGATACCTCAGAGGAAACTACAGCTCACCACAAAAAACATTGCTGCCTGTCTCAAGTTTGCCAAAGATGGACCTGGATGCTCCACAAAGCTACTGGAACAATGCTCTGTGGACATATGGCCGCTTTGAATGCGTGTTTAGCCACTGAAGACAATTGGTGTGTTTGAAAATGTGCACATCTGACGTTTCCAGTGTGTTTCTGCCTTTAGGGTTCCTGATTTGGATCAGGTTAACATCTGTCATGACAGCCACTTTGTAGCAGTATACTGTAGAGAGCTGAAAGTACCATGAGAAAATATCTTAAAGTCTTATAATCTAATAGATGGGCTACAATCTATTCATGACACTCTGGTGGCCGGCACTAGGACCCATAAGCCAATAATGAGCAGGTGTTTACCTGAGTTTGTTGACTTGGCCATCATGGAGCAAAGGAATTCAGCGAGGGAAGGGAATGGGGAGTGTGCTTTGGTATGTGTAATGATATCAGAGTATGGCACCTCTGAAGGCCTCTGGAGATGAAATGTAAGACAGAAGCAACAACACATTATCAGATCTAAGATAATCTCTCTGAGTAGAGAAACTCACCCTATATTTAGCTCTCACTGAGATCACCCGAACCATCTGCAACTAAGTGCTGTTGTTCAGTGCTCATTTAAAATGGTCAAGATGACATAGGTGGCAGGCTGTGTGCTTTGTAAGTCCAACATGTTCTCTAAACTTCCCTTGCAGAGGGTTTATGAAAAGTGCAGTTGTAAGTATGTTGTTTAGTGGGGGATTTCATAAACCTCTGCACAAGAATCCTTTGTAGCTTTCCCCACTGAAGTAGACTGGAATGACATTGGATATGTTTACGTGCACAGATAATTCCAGTCTTAGCCTTTTTACTCAAGTAACCTGGTTATGGGTCAACATGAGTCAATGCATATAAACGTCATAATTTGGTTAGAATAACCCAGTTAGGCTCATACTCTGATCATGAGAAACCCAGTTAAGACGTCTGGCTTACTCCGATATTAAATGGGTTACTGTAGCAATGTAGCAACACTTTTGGTTTACGCTGTCTGTACAAACCTAAGACTCATTCAGTGCTATGGGTACATTTTGATGTCAACAAAAAACATGGTTCTGGATTTTAGCTCTGGATGTTCACAATACTTTCAGCTTGGGTTTAATTTAGGATATCTGGAGGATATCTGTAGCAGAAGGCCCCATCTTAAAACTTTCCCATTAATATCAATTAATTGAGAACAGAATCTAGTCACCCCTATTTTTCAGCCTTTAGTCATTTTTTTTATTTTTATAGTATTTTGTTATTGTCACAAAACTGTCTTCATTTGCTTTTCTGGGAACAAACATTGCTTTGTGTGTGCAATGTGTCTCTGTGTATGCCTGGTGTTGAGTGTTTTCCTTTGGTGGGGCCTGACTGGAGCTTGCCCTTTGCAACATTGTGATGCAGTACACTGGGAGAAACCCCTCTGCGCATACTCAGCGTGGACTTTGGGTTTAGTGAGTGAGGCCTAATGGCTCAGATTCCTCCAGCGTACAAGCACAACTATGGGCATAAAAAACTGCAAATATATGTTGTACTTGTATTGTAAGATGTGTGAGGTTGTGAAAAAAAAAAGTGCAATGTGTCTCTGTGTATGCCTGGCGTTGAGTGTTTTCCTTTGGTGGGGCCTGACTGGAGGCTGGTGGTGCGGCCAGGTTAGGCTACTTTAGGCAGATGACGTTGCTATGTCCTTCTCTCTGTTAAATTCTTCAGTCCTGTTCAACCTGTTACCTGGTTAGGCCCGTAAAGTCCTTGTTTGTGTATAAAAATAAACTTGACTTACAAATACTGTATGTACTCCATATGTACTGCGGTCTTTCTCCTCTACTCTTCTCCCTGTACACCAACAGCTGCACCTCCAGTCATCAGTCGGTCAAACTTCTGAAGTTTGCGGACGACACCACCCTCATTGGACTTGTCTCTGAGGGTGATGAGTCCGCCTATAGGTGGGAGATCGACCATCTGGTGACCTGGTGCAGACAAAACAACCTGGAGCTCAACGCTCTAAAGACAGTGGAGATAGTTATGGATTTCAGGAAGGACACAGCCCCACCCTACAATTTGTGTAACATTTTTGTGAATCTCAGACCAGAAGTCTTGTATTTTGGGGCAGCTCCACAACATATGAATCAATGTACCCTCCCCGTTCTGGCATCCCCTTGCATTTTGGGGTTTGTGTTAGCTTGACTCTAAACAGCTTGGATGGGGGTCCAATAAACCCTATTCAGAATCTTGAATTGGATGACCCTGGTTTTAAGTTCCCTGGACATCTTTTTAAAGTTTAGCAAAATCCTACTCTATTCCCTCTCTGACACATTGAGGTCCGCCTCCCAAGTCAGTCTGAGGGTGGATGGGCCTTTGTCTGAGCATTTTAGAAGCATTTAATAATAGAACGAGGCCTTGTGTCCAAAGACCCCCATTATTTGTGTAAGGAAGCTTACAGTAGAGGGAGGTGTTGAGAGAGATCCAAAGGTATGGAGCAATAGGTGTCTGAGTTGTAAATATTTCCAGAACTGATGCTGGGGTAGATGAAATTGTACATT